>JAHZND010005045.1:0-51574 GCA_027744115.1 Acrocyrtus sp. NNG-2020 | reverse complement strand
ACTGAATCGACTTAGGATAGGAAAGACTTCTCGCGCTCTTTTCTTTTCCCTCTCAGAGTTCCTACCTAAATTGTTGAACTGAATGAGTATAGGGCAGGATACGCGAAATCCCAGCTGAGATTTTTCGAATATCGTCAAAAGAATTCGCTCCCAGGTGCGTAGTAGGGGCCTTCCTTCTCCTTCTCACACCACGCACAACATACTGCATACCATCTCCAATCTTATCTTCAGTCGTAGTAATTTTACATACACAGAAAGGACCTTCGGACACCTCGCCTATTCACGCTCACAGGCTTACGCTTCCACATCCACACACAACACATACATGCATACAACTTACAATGCTTACAAAAAGCACAAAAAAATCACAAGAAAAAGTGAATGTCGCGTCGAGTCGAACGCTATCCAATATCCAATAACGCATGCGCAGGATATCTATAATTTTTCGTTTGCTAAAAATATTATTGGAAGGTTCTAATTGAACAGACCCAGACCCTAAAAAGTTGTGTGTAAATTGCATTCTTCATTCTTTGCAGAATTGTAATGACATGCCTTATACATAATACAGTAATCATAAAAGCATTATACATCAGAGTTAGAAGTAACAATTATTATAAGTCAACTACAAAGGATTCGCTACAATTTTTCCTTTGCCTGCAATTGCAATGCAATTATATAACTGCAACGAAGAAGTTTTTTTCAGAGAGAGGGTCTGTTGTGGAAGTGGAATCCACGTGTGGAATACACTCGACTCGCAGTATAAACTCTCTAATATAGAGTCTCTATAAGCACAATACAATATGTATTTAATATTTATGAATGTTTATGCACATCTGCCTGTTGTTACGTATAAATTATTAATTAATCGTCATCCTATATCCTATCCTTTGTATTTTGTAGACAGTGCTCTATTTCCAATACAATTAAAGGTATTGATCATTCTCACCTTCAGCAGACACTATTGTTGTACTTGGGATACTTTGGAGTAGAGTAGTCTCCGATGATATGATAGGCACGATAAATGTTGTGTTGTAGTAGTACATTTAAATGTATAATAGTGCTAGTATCCAATGGAATTACTGTGGAGTGCATTATGTCTATCTCAATCTTTGAAATACGCAACACAATGCATTTTTACCAAGAACTTGCATGCAAGAATGTTGCATGGTAGGTAGTCCTGAGATTCTAGATGAAAAGAACAATCCACAAGAATCCACATCAGTCCAGAGAACATCTGACATCTGAGCTGAACACCCATCTGAGCTTCTGTATCGACTCCCTAGTAGTCTTGCCGATTCTTTGCACGAGCCAACTACGGCCTGCTTGGTGTTTTATTCAATTTGCGCAATATTCAAGTTTTCGTTTAGCGAATCGACACGTAGACTAAGATTTGTAGCCGGCTGCCGACTTTCTCACACTTGTTGAGATGCCTTTCGGATGCAACAAAGAAATAGAAAATAGAGAATCAAGAATAAGCTTGCTATCGCTTTGTGTTTTGAATCTTCAAAATAATGTCAAACAATATCTTGGAAAAATATTTATGGGTGCTTATAACACATTCATCATTTAAATGTGCTTTATTTCAGACCAAAAAAGTTACGCATGACACAAACTACAAACAATCAGGTATATTCTATCACCACGTACAAAAAATTGAAATGTCATGAATATTTAGTAATCCTAAGTAAACGACTTCCATAAAGCCACTAGCCGATTATCAGTGTTGTTAGAACAATAGTCTTTGAATTCCTTCAAAACAGATTGAGAATAAGATTCGTCACCCAGAAGTGGAGTGGCTGAAGTTCGCCAACGCTTGCTGAGCATATAATTTGAGGACCAGAGGAACCCCGCCTAAATGAAGTTAAAATAAAATGTAGAAGGCACGCTTAACGACTACAGAAATAGATAAATTCATAAGACTAATCGTATGTCACCTGAAGGGATTTGTCACTATCAATTCGTGGAATCAACACGAATATATTACCGCTGGAATGAATATACAAAAGCCGACTTGGCTTTTGTGCCTGCTGTTTAAAGTAAAAAATTTGTTTATCCAAATAGCACCGCATGAATCCAAATTGCAGTAGAATATGACGTTGAAATCGCAACAAGGTTGATAGCCTATCTTCTAATGCTGGAAAATCATGAATCCGTCAATTTAAATGAAATTAGTCAGTGTTTTAAACTTATGTTCAATTTACTATATAGTGTAATCCATCTCATAATCATAATGTACCTGCGGTTATTCTCTGAAACTGGTTCAAGTGCTTCAGTTTTGAGAGGGATAAATATAGGGCCTCGGAGAGAATCTGAGTTACTGTAGTAATAAGTAAACAAATAAATAAACTAAACTACCCCACATATTATGCATAGTGTTATGTTACATTTGTGCAGCAATATTGTTATTGGAATGTTAATTTATTGCGGTGTCCTTACTCAAACAAATCGTTGGGAATTGGAACTAATTGTAAGTTGCATAACTGTGCTTTACGTGACCAACCTTGCACCTTCATAAAAATACAAACCATGCAGCTCAGTGATAAAATCTTGTAAGAAATTAGTAATGAATGAAATCAATATTTTACTTTAAGACTTAATTTACCAAATCAGCTACAATAGCACCAGTGGATTGCATCCATTGCAGGGAAAGTTCAAAAGCCTCATCTGGCTTATAAATACATTGATATTTGACGTGACCCCATTCCTGCCTGTCGCTTTTCTTTCCTTGGTCAACATCTACATACACCACTTTACATCGATCGTTTGGGCGATCAATAGGTTCCTGAGATTTAGCAGCTTCCCCTTCCGTGATATGTGAGTATTCAACTGGTTCTGGTTCCTTCTCAAAACAGTATTTATATGGGACTTCAACTTCCATCCATTCGTTATGGAAAAGGGAGCTGTCTCCATGAGGGTGTAAAGATTCCAGATCTATGAACGTAGGTCAAGAATAAGAATCATAAAATTAAACGTATATCATACATGAAAGTTTAGAAAAAATTGCTTATCTTAAAATTACCTTCTGGTTCATTTATAACAATGTAATAGAGATAAAATCCAAACACAAACGGATGTCTCGTATCACCGGACGCATGAACTATCAGACCCTCAGTTAACATTTCCTGTTAAAATCACATGAATTTGAATTAATTCAATGCGTTAAGTTCTGCAGTATGTACTTGTAAATTACAATTGAAAAACTTTATACACACATTAAATATTTCAACCGCCTGTACTTCAGATACGACCCCTTCCATTTGACTCATTAACCAAAGAACTGCATCGTAACTAACAAACGTCCAAGGGGGAAGATCAGTACCTGTACCAAACACGACATGTTTTCATACGTGTATTAATAGTACATACATACCTTTAACTTTTACTGTACCGTACCGGTACCGTACCGGTACCGTACCGGTACCGTACCGGTACCGTACCTAACTTTTAAGTTAAACCACATTAAGTTTAGTTAAACTAAAAATTCATTAACATACTTTTAATAAGTGAGAATCCTGTTTTCGGAGACCGCATCGCAGACACAATTTCCTTTCTAGCAACATTTGACTTTAGTTTCAATTCTAAAGATACTAAATCCTGTTTCGATTGCTCTGTTAGTGTTGGACTTTGTAGATCCAGAAAAGGATCCGATAATGCACTAGTATTTTTTAAATCTGTTGCTCCTTCCAACGGTGATACCCTTCCACTTCCGGCTTCATTTCTACTACTGGCTCCTTTCTCTGCTGCTGCTTTTGACCCTGATCTCATTCTAGGTCGCTCAGTCATTTTGTTACTATTAACACGCTCTCTGAATCCCGAAGAAGACGCACTGTTTTGACTCCCACCACTAGAACCCTAAATTATATGATTCAGTATATAAATATAAGATGGCCTAGCATAGCAAATGATCGAAAGTACATAATGAAAAACTAAACTGAACTTTTGAGAATAAGTCCTTAGTTGTTACCCTTGTTCCTTTAGGATATGAGTTGTTTGGTCTTCGAATTCGGTTAATACACGTTTCGGTGAACTTCAAGAAATCCTGCACTACTGTCGAGGTTTCCTCTACCTTCCATGAATAACTACCAAGTCCTATTTGATCGTCCGCAGACCTCTTGGAATTTGCTTGTCGAATAGGCAAAATCAGCATGCGAAATCTCCAATACTTCAGAGTCTAAATTGAAAATATTTCCTATGAATGGTTGTGCAAACTATTTCCGAAATATTTCGACCAGATCATAAATTAAAATCTATACAGACCTCGTTTAGCGCAAAGTCAGGATCTCCACGAGTACAAATGTAATGATCCAGATAATTCCAATTGTAATTTTCCAACTTCTCAGTTGTAAAGTCTGCCAAAGCACGCTCAAAATCACAGCAGCTTGAAGATCCGAATCGAAATTTATAGGATACGTTAATAGATGGGTATGGATGTCTACAAAATATAGTATTACGAACGTGAATAGGATTTATAAGGTAAGTAGGGTGACAACAATGTGAATGAAAGTTACCAAATATATTACCAATCTCCTCAGGCTACTAACCTTGGACGATATCTAGTAACTGTAATAGTGGAACCCTGAAGTTTAATTCTGTGAAATATTCTACCAATACTTAAGAAATATTCCTCAACTGCTTCCAAATCCGTCATATTGGTGGAACCTCTCATCAGGGTTGAGCTTCGCTGTGTTGGTCGTTCAGCTTGACTTCGAATGACAAGTTGAAATCCTTGTGCTAGTCGCTGCGACACTAATTCCACAAATACTTCTTTGGTGTTCAATGGTCTCCTATAAACCGCCCGTTGCTGCGAATAATCCGCATTTACATCATCAGGAAGCAAACTATAGTCGGATACTAAGTAATCAACATTTAAGCTTCGCTCATCCGGAAAATAATCTGTCGTCAGCGGAAGGCATGCTGGAATGGTCAGCGACTTCCAATCTACACCTTCATCGTCATCAGTAATATCAGTATAATAAAACAGATACATATTCAATATCCATGGAAAATATTGAATGCGAGGTAAGAATAATATAATAATAATAAATAGTTGTCCTTTTTAAAGACGTTGTTACGTTGAAATCATATATCGTAACCATGACAAAAAAGACAACTATCTGGTACGGTCGATACATTAGCAATCATAAAACACTGACCTGTCGTTAATGCTGGGGTCCATTCCTGCTCCCCAGTGGCTCCCCACAGTAACGTTTTCGATCCAGCGTTAGCATCTGAAGGCTGCCTAGAAGCTGATACTTTGTTGACTCGAGTTTTTGCTACATGATACGATTGATTTTGAATGACGAACAAAGTCAAATACGTCAATAACACAAAGTTAAGTCATGCTAAATGTAGCACAGCACAATACAAAACTCTTACCTGGTGCCTCATGTCCATAATGCCCACTCGAACTAGTTTCTCCCTCATGAACTATTTCAAGTTTTGTAAGGCCACTTTGGAAATGGTGTTGTTGAATTAGATTACCGGTCGGACCCCTGGGAAATATATGAGTCCACCTTCGACGATTAGAAGTTAGTTTAATTACCGCATGAGACGGATCAAATGGATTAATTAATGCGCGTCCTGGTTTTCGATGTTCTTTAGGCTTAGTATGAGTTGGTGTGGCTCTGTGGCTAGCACCACCGTCTTTTGGTGAACCACTATAACTTCCTTCAGGTGAACGATGCTGGACGGACTTATTCATTACCTGTTCGTCGGGGAACCATTGTTCTTTGGGGTTTATAGAAACTCTATTACGTGCTACAAGTAAATTTACACATATATAACGTCATTGTTCATAAGAACCTTTCAACAAAAACTACTGAATTATTATTAACATTGATTTCTGAAAAGTCTTACTTTCAATGTTTAATGCTCCAAAGGAATTGGAACAGAAGTTTGATCGTTTCTTCAACTGCTGACTAGTGGGAATAGTTATTGCAGACGAGCATGAGGATGACACTGGCAAAGAAGGCATTACTATACTTCCTCTATCAGACACTGTATTGACAAGGGTAGTGTTACCGGAGCTTCCTCCGCAAGTAGGATCCGAAAAAGTGGATTGATTCATTTCGGGTTCAGAATTTTGACGGCGAAATATTTTTGCATATTCAATGTCTGAAAGTGGCGACTTCTTAGGTATGGTCCTTTTCTTTAGAGTTGAGTGAGTTCCAGGTACCTTAAATATCTTGTCGTCGTAATCATCAAAATCATAAATTGAATTCGACCATGAAGTTTCTTCATTAATTTGACTTGCTAAACTTGTAAGGAAATGGCCGTGGCCCAAAATCGGGCTCCCGGAAAATTCTTGAATACTAAGTCGATCTGAATTTAGAGATGCTAGTGCTTTTGTTGGAAGTCGAATTCGAGGGATGTAAGACGAATATCCTACTTTACGATGAGTGGAGTAGAAACTACAAAGTAAAAACACAAAGTCAGGCTATTTCTTTACATGCATCATTACATATCTCTTAAAAGACCCATGTATTCCTTTCTTTTAATTTTGGCTACCTACCTTAAATTAATCCAGTGCGGCATACTGTAATCGTCAACAGTACTCTGTTGGCTTGCTTTATTGTGAAACTAAAGTGAATACAAGTTTATTACATAAGCTTTATTAAACATACTGAGAAAACGGATACATATGTATGGATAGGCACCTTAAGAAGAGGAACTGCATGAAGGGGTTGTTCTCCTATGCACACAAGGTCGCTTCCAACTCCATTATCAATGATTCTTTGCATCGTCACATTAGCTAACTCTCTGTCAACTTCAAAAACTCCGACCCCTGGAGTTATTACTACTGAAAGTTGGCCGGTTCTATCAAAGCTCCTATCTAGAAAATGCTTTTCGAAACCATTTAGTGACATGTTTAAAACTTCCAGAAAATTTCCTTGAGCTGCGGACGATAAACTTGCTTTGGGAATTTTGGTATTGGGATGTCTCTTTTTATGGTACTCAAATAGCGATTTTTTATAATCCACGAAAATATGTCTGAGAAATATAAGCGTGCTTCCCCAGTCTTCATATTTTTCATTTTGAACGGCAACTCTAAGAATACACATACGCGAAAATCAAATATCCTTAAAGGCAAAGGCAACATTAAAAAGCTCAATACAACACAACTTCAGCTATAACTTCCTAGTGCTCACCTGTAAAAGTCTTCGTAATATCTTCCCTTGTAATCCAACCGTAAGCATTCTTTCATTTCTTCTGGAAAACTTTCGAATGAACCATCGTAGTGCACACGGGAAAACAGAACTATTGTAACCTCATGATTACTCCCGTTTTTCTAAGAAATGAGACACAAAGTGTGAAGAAATTTATTTATTGAGAATTGACTCTTATTCTATAACTCATGTCCTTTAAAACGTTTAGGTACCTTCCATTTTGCAAATAGTTGAGCTAAAAACCCATTTACAGCCTTTTCAAAATACAAATCTCCGTAAATATCAAACTCCCACATTTCCGAGCTCATTTGCAGGAACACATAAACCATGCTTGTAGAAGAACGAAAAACTATCTATAACATGTAAATATAAACAAGAACATTTAATTTTACTTATTTACTGTATACTGTTAGTAGTATGTTGAATGCATTAAGTGTTAAGGTGAGGGAGGCGGATGGGTTGTTTGATAGAATAAGCCATTAACTATTAGATATATAATTTTAATTCACCTTAGTGGATGCGCTAACAATTCCAGAACCTACTTTGTGTCCAGCACACCACATTTCATGAACTTGACATCGAATGGTCGCAGAGCAAAATTCAATTTTCTTGCCAATGTACACCCCTGTATCAACCAATCCCATTTTCAACCTCCACATTTCACTCCTTCCAAAATACTGATCCCGAAAGGTAAGCTCCAATGAGTCAAGCTCTATTTCAGACTGTTCTACTTTCGAAACAATAACATCTGTATACGACTTCAGTTGAAATGTCGAAGCCAAAGACTGTTCCACGCTGATAGCATCTAAAGCATCAGGGATGAGAAAAACGATCACTTCATCTAATATCCGATTTAATTATCGAATAGTAAAACTATTGTTGCTTCCATTTACTTACCCTTTTGCATGAAGTCTTCCCGCACACTGCCTTTGGTCAATTTAAGTAGCATTCTCGGTGCATAACTTTCATCGGGATTATATACCGAAATGACGTCTCCCACAGAGAGGAAAGGAAAGTCTTTGGGGTTCAAAGCTACATCTTCAGCTAAAATAAAATCGTTCAAATTCAAGTTATATTGCAGTTTGTCATCATCATTTAGTAATGATTAACTTCATGAACTAATGAATGACAATGGCAATCTGGCAACTAAATACATAAAAAGTAAGGAAGTTTTTTTTATTACTTGCAAACTGCTTAGCCTGTGACCTCTGATGATGAAGGAGCTTGTAAAGTCTTTGGAAGGGCGAGAGCGGTGTTGTTAGCACTGGCATTGTCACAGTCATTTTCCATCCAAACTCGACAATCAACAATCGAAAGCAACCAAAAAGCAGCTTCTTTTTATCTGTCTCATCACACGTCTTCCTTCGATTCGTCAAGATAAATAAGTCAGCTGCCACATATATTCTCGTTTACGACAGTTTAAATAACTGGCGACTTTTTTTACTACTAACCAACAACTCAGCTCACTCCCTCTAAATACAAAAACCTCGGCAGCACGGAATCATACAAAAATTCAGCTGACCATCAACCATGTGATTTAGGTATTACTCCATGCACTGTTGCACTTTCTTTTTTCTGGTCGTCATAAACACAAGTCAACAATCAGCCAGCCCTTGATCGATGTTTACATTTTTCATGCTTTTTTGCTTTCATTTTACCCTAGCCAATCCTAAGCCAGACTAAGGTTATAGGCTGATTCCCCCGATCTCGGGTTTTCCTACCACCAGCTTTCCCTACTCAAGGATGCAAGTAGCACTGGAGTAGTGCAAGTATGACAATCAATCAAACAACTGTATACAGACATTCTAGTTAATATGAATTAAACTAGCGGATAAACTAGCAATAAATATAAAATAAATTACTCTTCTGCAGAAAATCTCTTGCAATATATCCCAATATAATCAAAATATAATTTAACACTAACCCAAAACCTAATCCAATAACTTTAAATAAGGTCTCATATACAACAAACCGCTTTAAATAACGTCCTCAATTAACCGGGTACAGTATCGGAGGGGAAAAACTCTTTGCTGTGGACGACCTATACTGTACCCCACTTTTTGTTAAATAGTTTCCGCAAGGGGGAATGCGAAATTAGGGGAATTCAGGAGTTGGGGAATCCGTGAGTAGGGGAGTTTGGCCTGATAAGAGAATCCGGGATTGGAGGAATTAGCTGATTACTCTAGACAAAGCAACACCAAAGCCGCAGCGCAGCGTTCCAGTCCCGTCCTGTCCCATTGCATTTGCATGTAGTCCTGCATTTGATTGCATACCCCCAAACACAACCTAACCTTTACATACAACTTGTATGATACAAGTCATTTAGCATTTATTTATAGGATATCGGATAATATACAATTTTTTGTACAAGAGGTTAGCAGGTTAGCTAGCTTTTTGTTGTTAGGGATATGCTCATGTTCTGTGTGTGTGTGTTGTAGTGGGTCTGGGTCTGCGTCTGGGTAGCTTATGTTGTGTTGTACTGTGTGCTTGCTTTTGCTTATGGCCTACTTCACTACTAATATTACCCTCCTCAACTCTCCACTCGACTCCGTCCGACTCACAATTGCTGTTGCTGCTTAGGTATGTACTGACTACTAACAACTAAACTATGCTAAACTGCTAACTACTAACTATATATATACTGTATCTGTATTCTGTTTGCTTTTGCTTGTATTATATTATATACTAGTACTCCTCCTCTGCCTTGCAACATGCATGCAATGCAATCGGGAATTGTCGTGTGATTTTGATTTTATAATAAAAAATGTATACCTACTTGCATTTATTTGCACATGATAGAGAAGAATCCAAATTCCAAAATCTAATCAATCCATTCCATATTTCCATCATATCCATTCATCTATCCTATTGCATTACAATGCATTGTACTTCTTTACATCACATCACGATCACACCATACCATACTACAAAGAATATTATGCATGTGTATATACACCAGGTACGTACGTACACAGTACACACAATATGCTACTTATGCACAATACTTTGCTTTGCACTTGCTTGCACACACCATATAACCTTATCCTATCCCTATAATGGTAAAATAATATCATCCAAACCAAGCTTGTATTCCTCCCTCCGCCATGCTGCATGCTGATAGATAAATACAGTAGGTATATATCTTACAACCAACCTTCCATGAACAAGCAAAGTAAGGCTTGCTTAGCTTAGCAAGCCAAAAAGCTGCAAAGAGAAGAGGAAAGGAAAAATAAAAATAGGAAAAAGGAAAGAATCCTCCTCTTTCCTCGCTTGCCCTACTACTTCGAAATACTACTCTAGCTACTTATTTATATGAATGGTATGGTGCATTTTAGTAGATAAGATACGTAGGTAATATACTTTTCTTCTTTCAACGTTGGATTGAATTGAAGTGGCAGTGTGGCAGTAATTTTTGTTTTTGTCGGATTTTTCTCTCGAAGTTTCAAAAAATGAATTGAAGTTTATTCTAACATTAAAATATTCAGGATTATTATTAGCAGAAAAACCTTGCGTGAAGAGGTTTAGTGAATGAGTTTTAATTGAACATTTTTGGACCTTTGCTGTCTGCTGTGTACTGATTGCAAATTAATTTTTTGAATTTTTTCTGAATAATACAAGGTAAGTATATACTAATAATAAGTACAAGCTTAAGCTAGCAGTTAGCCCTAATGCAATGTAACATACCATATAACTACATCAAGCAAAAGTATGTCTAGAAAGTTAAAATTAAAAATTTCAAAATGAGTGGAAGCAATAATTGAAAATTAGCTTGTTAATTAACTACTGAATATGGCTGGCGAAAAAAACTTCAATGCGTAGATTTCAAATCTAAAGTCTATATAGTTAGAAAATGTTAACGGTTAACGGCCAACCACTGGCCGTTGAAACTGAAATCCGTTTAATACCGTCAACTGGTGTAGAAAATGACAAAACAAGTAAATAATAAGTAACATAACACAGATATACATAGGTACTACCTATTAGGTAGGTATATAATATATACCATCTACCACCATCTGATCTTCGCAGCTTAATTATATTTATTATACATATAGTATATAGTATGTATAATTAAGATATTGGAAGTTACTTTTTCTAATTGCAATGAAATTTCCCTGATCTTTAAACTGAACAGTTTCTCTTAAAAGTTGCATGTAATATGTAAAGTAAAATAAATATTCTTTAAATTATTCTTTTAAAAAGATTCTGTTTTATGTATACCAATACCATACTCATACTCTACATCTGACTGATTTGTTTTTCTTTTTGTAGGAAATGGCAGACGAATTTGATGTGGATGCACTACTGGAGGCGGCTTACGTAAGCAAAGCGGTATGTTAAAACATTAATTTAGTATCTTCGCTCAGCATTTAATTTATTTAAAATTTTCAACACTATATTGATAAGTACTTTTTTGTTGAATCGCGCAATTAATTTCATGGTCATTTTACGAAATGGGGGCAGGACAGGGACACGGTCAAAATTCATTAGTCATTAGTCATTATTATGTCTATATGTAATTGTAGTTCACGGAGACGATGGTCGAGTTAAGGAGTTGGGTACATTACTTCCCATTTAGGGTCGAGAGATTATTGGAATGGGAAAAACACAGCACCATGTTTCCGTTCCGCTATACTCCATAATCACCTGTTACTTGTTACCCCCAAGTTTCCTGCAATCAAATGTTTTCAATTATTCCGCATTGTTGCCACACTTCTCCCATTATATTCGCAATAATTCGTTCAAACTTCCTCAGGAGTCGTCTCTTAAGTCGACAGGCAGTAGTTGTTCATCTGTTGATATTCTCGTTACAACTTTTTTCTTTAAGAAACTGAGCATTTTAAATCATTGTTTTCCTCTGAACTGAAGTTGACTAAGATGCATTTCCTAACTATATTTGTAGATAACACGCTCTGTACGTCTGCAGTCAAGGCAGGCTGCGATGGGATCTTGGGTTTTTAAAAGGCTGGTATATTCGTTCCACCGATAAAACGGGTTTAAAAGATAATTGGTAAAATGGGATCACGGAAGATGTTTTACATGTTTCAATTTTTGCTATTTTAGCGATCAATTTAGCATGTACTATTGTTCTTATTTATAATATAAGGTTTTCAATATTTTAATTGAAACTTTAAACTTGGTTGGTTTGGCCAGTCTTCGTTGTCATTGTCTTCTTTCGGGTTTTAGGGTGCTACTAACCCTAATTGAATAGTTTGTACAACGTATTTTGTGACTACTTATTACTGATTACACTTTTGGCATCTTGCAGACACGAATGTCTGATTTCGCAAATAAATGCTTCCCCTTCGACTACTTCCATTCTTCAAGCAAAACAGCAGTTGACAGTTGACCTGAGTTTTGGATCAAGCAGGTTAGAAAGAAGCACATCAGTTTATAATCGGAGGTGAGTGTCCGTGGTCGACGTCGCGTCCATATCCTTATCCTGATGGTTTCATGGTTTCGACTGATTCGGTTCGTTCATGGGGCGGCGCGTTAAGTTAATGATACCAAGCGGAAGTTTTAAGATGACACGGTTAATATTTCTTTGTAAACAACTAGATACCGTGTTCGTCCGCTGAAATATTTTTTAATGTGTCAATTGCTATTATGCATGCGCAACATGCATGATAATTTAAATCCATTCCAAACAATGTTTACGGATGAATAATAAATAATATAGTTTAGCCATAAACTTTTTTCTGGCTTTAGTTTTTGGAAAGAATGAAGAACCAAATACCAATTTTGTTAATATTAGCTATTTATTCCTTACTTTTACGATTCTTAATTAATATTCATGAACGATAGCCGTTATTATTTTAAATTTTATTTTTTTTATCTTTCATTCCACTTGAGTTCTGTTAGATAACAAATAACAAAAATTGGAAATATTTTCTGAAAAGTGAATAGTTTAATAGTTTAAATGAAAATTGCCTTGCCACATCTATCTTCAAGTGTACACTTTGTTTATTTAGTTAATTTGTTCCCTTGATTATGATTAATCGAAGAAAATGAGTTCTAACAAATGTCTGTGTATCTTTCCAGATGTTGTCAGTCAGTCAGAGCAAGCCCCTCTTTTTATTCACTACTACTGTACTACGCCAAAAATATAATTTATTCATGACGGGTAGTTGATTGGTTTACACCTACGGTAAGTTATTCTAATTTCTCTGCTCACAATAACATGATGCTGTAGCAGAGCCATATGAATATATTTAAGCATAGCATGATCAGTATTCAGTAGAGAAAATGATCGATTATGATCAAGTTTTCTCAATGATATTGTCAGCAGAAATTTCATATGGGCCAAAGAAGACAATGATAACTGATAAAGTGGGTCAGTATTAATTTATTATTTACGTACAGAACTAAATAACTACAATTTTGTTAGTGGCTTTTCTAAAATCTCATGTGATCCCATTTCTTTTTATTGGTTTGGTGATCGTTGAAAGCATAAAGGAAATTTGTGATATATGCCTTGCTTTAGGTGCTTAGGTGGCGTTCAGAGAGAACCGTTTGGCTCCAGAGAATGACAGATGCTTAGCATCGTCGTGTGATGCGCGAGGAGCGCTGGTCAAGATAATGTGTTGTATGTATAGATGTTATGATACATTCGTTCAAAAAATGAGACTAATTCAATGATTTCTGTTTCTTTTTTCCTTTACTTCAACCATCCACCGAATTACATTCCATTTCCTTTTCCTCTTTTTATTACCCTCATCATTTGTACTTTGGACCGACTTCATCACATGGTTGGGTGGGACTGTTTATGTCAATATTCATTGTTACCTCCAGGCGGACTCAAACTCTCGGGAAAATGGCGTCTCGTCATATTCTAATGGATCCAGGCATTCCAAGTGAGTTTTATATTACATGCAAATCCCTATACTACAGACAACAGATATAATAATTACAATTAACATGCTTTGAGTCGCTTTGCTTGTGACATTAATGACTATAATTCAAACTTAGAGAACTGAGGGAAGATGAGCCGAAAAGAGAAAGGGACCGTGACAGGGACAAAGACCGTAAGAGAAGCAGAAGCCGTGATCGAGATAGGAAACGACGGAGTCGGAGCAGAAGTAAAGATCGTAAGGAAAGGAGTCGTAGCAGAGATAAAGATAGAGAAAGAAAACGCCGGAGCCGTAGTCGTGAACGGGATAGGGAACGTGATCGTGGAGATCGAGAAAGAGATCGAAGGAGAAGTCGTAGCAAAGATAAGCATAGACGTCGCCGTTCAGGCTCCAAATCAAAGGAGAACAGTAAACGACGTAGTAGAAGCAAGTCCAAGGATAAACGGCGATCTAGAACACCTCCAAGACTTAGGTTAGGGCCCAGAAGACGAAGTTCTAGAACACCTCCAAAGGAAGATGCGCCACTAACTCCCGAAGAACGTGATGCCCGAACAGTGTTCTGCATGCAGTTAAGCCAACGCGTTCGTGCAAGGGACCTCGAGGATTTCTTCTCATCGGTGGGAAAAGTGCGTGATGTTAGAATGATCACATGCAACAAAACTCGACGCTTCAAAGGAATAGCATATGTGGAGTTTGGTGAAATTGACTCTGTAGCACTGGTACGCTTTTAAGGAATTGGACCAAATAAATAGAATTTTTGAATTTATTTTAAGTTATTGAAAATGATTTCTCCTCTTGTAGGCACTTGGATTGAATGGACAGAAACTAATGGGAATCCCAATTATTGTGCAACCATCTCAAGCTGAGAAAAATAGAGCGGGCCAGGTTGCGAAATCTGGAACGATTGCAGCTGCGATGGCTACTTCCAACCCTGGACCAATGAAGCTGTATGTTGGATCCCTACACTTCAATATAACTGAAGAGATGCTTCGAGGAATATTTGAGCCATTCGGCAGGGTTGATGAAATCATTTTGATGAAAGATCACGATACAGGTCGTTCAAAGGGGTTTGGCTTTATTACGGTAAATCACTACAAAAGACTGCATATATGTACATATCTTATCATGTTATTATCGATTGGTTTACAGAAATAAAAATGATCCTTTCATATATAATGTAGTTTCACGAGGGAGAGGACGCTAAGCGAGCAATGGAACAATTGAACGGATTTGAAATCGCGGGCCGACCTATGAAAGTCGGATATGTTACTGAAAAGTCTGAGAATACGTATCACAACCCACAGAATTACTTAGACACGGACGAGATGGATCGTGCAGGAGTTAACCTCGGAGTGACTGGTCGATTGCAATTAATGGCCAAACTTGCCGAAGGTCGTAAACTTTATTTAAGCTAAAACAACAATTTCAACAATATGAAGTTATTGAAGTTAAAACATTTTATTTAATATCTGATACTGATAGTGTAAAATCCAATGACGTGTGTTCTTTCTTTCTTAAATCTTTTAGGAACCGATTTGAAACTACCTGAAGCTGCAACCACAGCTTTGAACATGCAAACGCATTTAAACTCTTCATCTGCACCCTCTCAAGCAACGCCTGCTACACCTGCTCCGGTTTCAGCACCACCAATTGCGACACAATGCTTCATGTTGTCGAATATGTTTGATGTCCAAAAGTAAGACCGATTTCAAAATTTATATTAAAAACGTATAACTTATATTTATTAGTAGACAAGACAATAAATTATTTTATTTTGTATAATCATGTTTAGGGATACGGATAGTTCAAATTTTGAAACAGAATTGAAGGACGAAGTTATTGATGCGTGTTTAGACCACGGCGGTTCGGTTCATGTTTTTGTGGATACGAAATCCCCCCAGGGAAATGTCTATGTTAAGTGTCCCTCTGTAGCTACTGCCGTAGCCGCAGTAAACAGTTTACATGGTCGGTGGTTCGGTGGTCGTGTTATAACTGCGGCATATGTTCCGCTATTAAACTATCATAGTTTATTCCCAGACGCTATGGCGGCTCAAATGGTACTGAGACCTAGCAAAAAATCTTGAATCCATTGATATTTTACAATCTGTTTAACGTAACTAGACATCTATTTTTTGGGAAGTTACACACGACAACATGATACAATTCACATTGTATAGAGGAACCAAACTCCCAGTGTCTGTAAAATAAATACATATGTAATTTTACTTTTAGTAATGAACTACATATGTTTAGATTATTTTACGCAGGTAATATTACTATTATTACTAATATTACTAATATTACTAATATTACTATATGTCAGCACTCAGTACTTTGTATACTGAACATAAAGTTAAATTTTCAAATCTAAAATAAGAGAAAATAATTTGAATTTAAGGATTGGTGATATCATATCATTACGTTAATGTACTTTTATAAATTGTTCAAGCTTTGATGTAGATTAAAGTTTGTATTTGTTTTACATTTTAGTTCCAGTTATAAAAATACTACATAGATTTTTAATGCAAGGCTTACTAAAAGTAAAAAAGTAACTAAGTAAAAAGTCAGAATATTTGTGAATAATGAGACGACGAGGCGAGCTAAGCTATTCTAACGAGGTAACGTAACCGAAAGAAAAGAAATTAGGATTACTAGTACCGCCTTACAACCAGCCATTGAGAACTTGTCCAGTGTTCTCCGAACGTACGCCCTATCCTATAATGTTAAAAATTTGTCAAAGTGTTCTCCGGTTTAACTATACTCCCTATCCTATAATGTTAAAATAAAAAGTCAGAATATTTGTGAATAATGAGACGACGAGGCGAGCTAAGCTATTCTAACGAGGTAACGTAACCGAAAGAAAAGAAATTAGGATTACTAGTACCGCCTTACAACAAAATTCTAATAGATAGGAATATAACACTACAAAACTGCAATAGTCATTTGATTGGAAAAATAGCTACCTTATCGGTTTTACGGCTATGTACCTATTATGTAGGTTACACCTGTCCCCTACAACACTTGAATTGAATTCCAATTGAAAGAAGAGCTGTAAAATTAAACCTTCATTCAACTTCCGCCTTTGTTTGCATTAGGATGTAGCAAATGATGTAGGAAACTCATATGAAAATGTTTCTATATAATGTAGCCTGTACAGTAGTATCTTTTATAGTACCATATAGTGTGCTTCGTAATAGCATTAAAATATAGTTCAATTTTACTTCTTAGTTCATCCTCAAAGAAACTGTCTTTGTTGTGCGCTGTGCCTCAAAAAATTTGATTAAATATCTTATATCTTTACGTTTTGTTGACGCTAAGATAGTACTCCTTACTCTATCTAATTGTAATTATAATAAATAACAGAAAACGTTGGTGGACTTGTAGATGATAAAAATGTGATTGTGATGTTCAGTTTTGTATTTATTCTATTAGGCCCTCACAGAAACCTAAACCTAATGTTTTGATTTTGAGTGCAAGCGTGAAGTACTGAATGAATGGCATTCCTAAAGGAACTACCGATTATTGCTGCCTTCAGATGAACTTTTCAAATTTTTGTCTATTGCCTTATTGACATGAATGTGTTATAATGATAATGGGCGATATGATAGTCTAGTTGTCAAACTCGTTATTCTGCGTCACATTCATTTACATTCATTTAGTGCTTTCTTTAAGGTTTAGAAGTTAATGAATAGTACTAGAAAAGTAAATCCAAACAACCTGAAGTATCGTCCGTACGGCATAGTTGTATTTTTTGCTATGGTTACGATATATGACTAACGTCGTAAAATGTAGTTAAAAGGACAACTATCTGGTACTGACCATATATTATATGCCTACGAGCCTACGTGTTATGAATATAATAATACAGCATACCTATATACTAAAGGCGATTTGTTCAAGATGGGATTAAACTAACGCCCAGGCTCTCCTACAATTAGGCTTATAAAAATCAGCTTACTAGCTGGAAATGTTTAGTGTAATCTTGTGTTTCACTGCTGAAAATTTCACGAAAAATTATGCAGCCATTTCTCCAAAAACAGCTTTGAAGTGGAAGTATTCATTGAAATACTTTCCAAAACGCATAAAATTTTCATGCGCGGCGGTTGCAAATCTGTTGTTTAAAAAAATCCGAAGTCGAAAAAGTCAGCAGGTCGAATATGGGGTGATTCTACGGATATCTCCGGGTTCAAAATAAGGGTCGGCTTAAAATTTTCCGTAGCCTCTTGCGCGTACGCCGTCATTTTTGCACATTCAACTTCCGGTTAGCTATATACGAGTCTTTTAGCGCATACATCTGCTGACTTCTGTCGTGTTTTTTACATCCAAACTTTCAGTAATAGTCCTTCAAATAGTTGCCTTTGCTAATTTAATTTGCTTCGACATTTACGTTGACTTAAAGGGTTCTCCTGCAACGCCAGTCTCTGGATGCCCCGAATAGCACCCGGAGTCGGGTTTGTGTTCGGCATTTTCTTGGAGACATGGAAAGTTGTTGGGCCCTAGTTTTCGTGTGAATATCTTCCTGATGGATTACTCTATACATTTATAGAAAAAGACCCTAATTACCATCTTGTTGCAACACTTTAACGGTCTGATTTCCGGTTGGAAACTACTTCATTCAGTACTTCTACTTCAAAGCTGATTTTTGGAGATATGGCTGCATAATATTTCTTGAAATTTTCGGCAGTGAAACACGACACTACACTAAACATTTGCAGCTGGTAAGCTGATTTTTTAAAGCCTAATGGTAGGAAAGCCTGGGGGTTAGTTTAATCTCATCTTGAAAAAATCGCCTTTGGTATTAACTGACATTGACCAGACCATGAAACAAAAGAGCGAATGCTTGTAAGTCTGTAATTATGTATGTAATTATCCAAAGATAAATGAAAAAAATAAATGAATATGGATAGAAAAATATGCCATAATGTATTTTATTTATTATCCGTATGTGTCATACAATGGGCGCTTAGAAAAATGTTCATGGTGCAACTGTTGTACTGTCCACTGGGGAAATTTATCATCGGACATAATCCTGCATTTCGGGAGCAATTAATTTTTTATTATTAGTAAAGTCAAATAATATTATTATTGTCTTTATTAGGTAATACATAATGACAATGTAAAATTACATTACATTACCTTTAGAGGCTTTAGCGCAGCGGCACTACGAGTGCATAGGTGCATACGAGTGAGCATAGTGAGCGCACTTTTTGTGGATATGGGGCACGAAGAGACATGTAGCGTAATTCAAACATCACCAAAGCGAGGAACACTTCTCAGGCCGGAGCATACACACACTTTTGCAATAGCAGATTCGGCAGCATCAGAATTGTTTCTAGAAGTTTAATCAGTCATCGTTTCCATCTGTGAAATTTGTAACTGTAGTTAAATATCAAAATGGTAAGTGACTACTTGTAGTTTGCTGTATTAATTATGTAGGTGATATTGTAATTTATCTTATGAAATTTGAAATTGGCAAGTTCGGGTACGGTTCTAATGGAAGTTCCCGATCCCGACTGATGACTGTAATTGACAGTGATTGGGGAAGAAGTAATAGTACTTTAATTATTTTGTGTTATCCATTAGTTTTTATCTATTTACGATTTCCAAGTTTTAGAACAGCCATCTGTCTTACGTTAATTTACAAATTATTAATTATCTTGTGCAACACATGTGTACATTGGATTTATGTGTTGTATGGCATTCATTTTACTGGGTCATTTAGAGACGAGAATTATTGAATAAAATTTTTTTGTGAAATTTGCAGCCCCGAGAAATTAAGGAAATTAAGGATTTCCTTCTGAAGGCGAGAAGGAAGGACGCGAAGAGTGTCAAGATAAAGAAGAACCCTGAAAATGTTAAGTTCAAGGTTAGATGCTCCCGATTTCTTTACACCCTTGTAATAACAGATAAGGAAAAGGCAGAGAAATTAAAGCAGTCCCTTCCACCAGGTAGGTTTTTACTATTTCGGCTCATTGCCAATAATACATTTTTGCTTTTTCCTAAGTGTACAATTGTACTAACTGAAACTGGACTATATTTAATTGAGTTTTTTTTTTGTTTTTAAGGTCTGCAAGTAAAGGAGCGTGCATAAGTCTTATTTTAAAATGACGTACGTTTCGTAAGTTCAAATACAAAAAGGAGGATATACGGTGAAATTAAGTTTCTTCATAGTATTGATGAGTGTTTTTCATAACCATCGCTACCACACATGTAACTGTTACGTTTTGTACGTTGAATAAATCAAGTTTTGCCGTTTTCCTCGAAAGCCAATTTAATCATTCTTAATGCCGTTATTCCTTATTCATTCTTACCTTTTTTTACTTTTTCAGTTAGAAAGCTTAGTTTTAGTGGTGGGTTTGAGTTTGACATTACTTACTATCAGTCGGCTTCCATGCATTATTTTTACATTTCTACTTATTGATTTCCAAATTGGGTTGGATTGTGGTTTGGTTATCAATGTTTTATACGACTCGTACATTGCGAGTTTGAATTCAGATTAGGGTAGCAAAAGCAAACACATTTGGTGTTCAGAAAAATGGTTTTAGTGTTTGTCACCAAACAGGCACAGGGTCAAAGTCAACCAGAATCAGACATATTTTGAAACATCGTTAGATTTGAACCTGCCCTAAATTTCTATGCTGATGATCAAGGCAAGGCCAAAAGTCGTATTTAATATTGTACTCAATTAATAATTATACAATACATACTTAGTTTATTTACCAGTATAAATTTAATATTACATACTTTGTAGAGAAGGCGTCGCGTAGGTGTACTCAGATGTCAGATTCAGTACATATATGAAACGATTGAATAATGGCAATATTTTCAAGGTATTTGTGGCAAGCTTACTAGCAATAGATAATAGCTGTTGTTGGCAGCATCACAATCTCATCTCATAGACTTTCATTTAGTTACATAAAATAAATATTACCTATACTATTATTCATTTGTTGGTCTACGTATTATTTAACTAATTGTAGAATCCAGCAAACTTATTGTCTGGATATGGTATGGTGGCATTTAATAGACACGACGGTCAATAATTTAATTAGTTATTACAGGTAGCATAACCCTTTATCTGCAAGTACATTTTCCACTAGTTGCGTATAGCCAACGACTAGCACATTTGAATTTAAATCACAAAAATATTGAAGAGGTATATTGTAGAAATGCATATACATAATTCGAACAAAAATCATACATTTAAAAGTGTGCATTTATCCTGATTTTTGAACTATTAATCAACTACTTTACATTTTAAATTTTCCCTATTCTGAAAATCTAATAAATATGTTGTACGCTCCGTACTGCTTAACCTGGGAGAAAGTACCAAAAATGAATTTTGCTGAAAATCATAATTTTGCCTAATTTTGGGGCCCTGATTACGAATATCATATTTATTTTTTGATCTGGAGCAAACTGTAGCCACTAGCAGCAAAAACCCATGGCAACTTGTAATTTATGGGGAATTTGGGGGTATTTTGCCACTACAAAAAACTTTTCTGTCATGATCGGAATCCAAACCCCAAAATTGTGAATTTCAACAACATTAACATTCACCTTGTATTTCTCTATTAAGTGGTCAAAATTGTCATAAACAACGACTTCAGCCGTTCAGCGAAAAGTCTAACTTTAAGTGTGCTGTAATGACGACGAAAGGGTTCTAATATAAAAATAGGTATCATATTTGGAACCTGCGCTCTCAAATTATATATATTATTTTTATACACTAGACGCATGTCATGTCTGTCTATCACAATCACATGCGATATGCTTTTCAACTTTCAGTATTTATAACTCTAAATAAACTCCACTCCGTGGCATTGGCTGTTCAATTTCTTAGGACCGACATTTTTACAACTTAAAGCCAAACTCCAAATAAGTCAACAATACAAATGTTAACTGGACTGCTATAACATCAAACTATTCATTTAACATAATATTTAATAACATGCATAGATGCGAATGGCATTTATATACCAAAACTCTTTTATATACTAATGTACTAATGAATGTACAAATTGCACCGTTGTTGACTCATAGCAATGGACAAGTTATAATTCCTTCAGTAGTGCTTGTTTGTACTGGCTGATAGTGTTGTTAGTGGAAACCTTTTACCGCTATTTATTGCATTTTACATTTACTGTGATTAAATATTCTACATGATGCTATTGCACAATATTGTAGTTATTATATTATAGTTCCCCGTATTGTATATCCCAAAAATATCTTATATAATACATTAGTACCTAATATAAACCGTGTTATGGTTTACACTTACTGTCACTGTGATTAAAATATAACACTTAAGTATGGTATATTAACACCACCACACTGCACTGGCCAAAAAGTTACAAGTAAGTACTTTAATAAGTACACATGTAGCTTGATAATGGAATACCTACTAACTAGTCGAATAAATTTGTCTAAACCATGAAGTTCTTAGCGGAACAATCCAACATAAATTGATTAATTTAGTTTTACTTTCATCTAAGAAAACCACTAATTGTTACAACTGGACTGCTACCACCATTACTACTATAACCTTCAGACAGTTAAGAAATTTATTGTCCTTTAACCATTTAACCACTACTTATTTTCTTCAGGAAGATACCCGAAATTTATACGGAGTTGCTCCAGAAACAAAAACAGTAGGACTGTATGAGGACCTAAACGAACAAATGCGGGGATAAATCCTTTGAAAAATCCGCTAGGTCCAAGCTTGGCAGTGTAAAGAACCAGATGCCACATGTTCTACAGACGTTAAGAATAATTTAAATTTAAACATTGCAATTAGTTACTTACCTAGTTTATATTTCAAGAGTCACATTTGCTCATGTCATGATTTTTAATTTTTTTATTTAAGCTTTGATGATATATGACAAAATGGAAACGAGATATACATACCCTAAATTCTCCAGGCTTGGCATTCATTTGTCTAGTTTTAAGGACATCTAATGGCTGGGTCATAAATGTGGCTGTAGCTCCCTATGACAAATACAAATAAAAACTGTAATGCATAATCTTAATCTTTAAAACCGTATGGCAATTTTTTTTAAAACAATAATCATTTCACACTTCAGCCATTTTATATTCATTATTACCGCGGTCAAACTCGAAAGAAAGTGTGTCAAAACGTTATCGCCAAAATATCCTGTGCCTAAGAGGATGACCTTGACTTGATCATAGAACGATAACTGTCCAATTGTAACAACAACCGCTCTGCTGGTTGCTGTTGATGCACCAGAGAATACCCTTCGTAAACCTTCCTCTCTCCATACTCGAAACACTCCATCAATTGCATGTTTGTAACTAAAGGAAAAAGGAGGTAATGCTGAGATATTTAATTATTAGTTTTAAGCCTATTACCACGGTAACCACGCCCGGTAACCACGGTAAAAAGTAAAAAGCACTGAAACGATCTGTATATATCTGAGCAACAGATAACTGTGGGAAATGAATATGAATTTATACTTTCTTCTTTTCTCCGGGGGAAGTTTGATATCGTTTTGCATTCGAACATTTATCATATCCCCTGGTGTTCCAACAAATCCACCGCATGCACCACACAGTCCAGCAAGCCAAACTTTTTGGAAAAATGTAATGTCTGTTTGTCCTGGTGGAGTCAAAGAGTTTTTTCCTACCTACAAACAAATAAAACAAAACATACATCACAGTTTATGCAGTGCATGTCATTACTATTTACATCAGACATCGATAAGGGAAAACTAATACCTTAGCAATTTATTTGCACAGTTGAGAAAATACACAAAATATCTATATTACTTTTCTGGTAGCAGTTAGCTGATCAAACTAAAAGGTTTAAGTATGTAAAAGAAAAAAATTCTTCAAATACCTCATACATGCCAAATCTTGTTGTCGAGTATGTTAACTGACGTAAGACGGACGCTGACAGTCCATTGTACAGCGCTAAAAATCCTTGTTTTCGAATGATAGCAAGTGACTGGCCAACTATTGTCAATTTTCCTTCCTGTTGGGTTTGCATATGTACCTACACCACAAATAAAATTGACACATTTGATATTTAATTTAAATACTCATTAGGCTAAACTCATAGATGGGACAAGTTAATCGAAGTAATACATATTCTGTAATCTTGAGGTTTGAAAGTGCATAAGAAAATAGTACATAATGCATACATTTAGGTATGCAGTTGTCACATCACATAAATAATATATTGAAATTGGAATTATAAATTCTTAACAAAAAACGCTAAAAATAAATGCAGTACGTACCATATCACACCAAATAAATACATGACATAGGTACCTTAATGAGATCCAAAGGGTGCGTGCAGCACGCTGCAGCAGATGACGCAAGACCTCCAAAATACCATCTTGATTTTCTTTTACTCGATATATCCTCCAACTTCGACATTTCTCTTGAATGTCTGTCAGTGTCATTATAAAATACAATGCATTTTGTTAGTAATTGATATGTACATCTACACAGTACCAAATAGCCAAGGATGAATAGAAAATTAGATATCCTTCATTTTAAGTCTTCAGATGGATTAATTCAAGAAACGAGTAAAACAAGACGAAATAAACCAAGCCATTAACAACATTTACACATATTAGTTACATTTGTGTGATTTGATATAAACTAACAACCGCAAGTAACGATACAATAATCAACTAGCAAGTTAACGAATGACCGTTGTAGGCATAAACTCACCAAGTCACCAACCCACTAGGAAACCGGCCTTTCCCTTCTACTCTCTGTGGCTGGAATCTACAAACTAAAAATAACTTGAGTTCAACACTTTCCTTATTATGTAAGTATCTTATCGATAACGTTATGATGGATAGTATTCAATTGAATAATGTAAGGAATTGAGGACTAACCGTACTACAGTACAATATTTAAAAGTTACCAGGAAAATATTTACCTAGAGTATTTTTATGCTGCTAATAGTTGCTCTTTTAGTCGATTGGCCACGTTTCACAGATAAGTCGTCCCCTTCTCTGCTTTCATTAAAATGTACTACATAAATAAAATGATCGATTTCATCTATAATGACGATAATAATACCAATAAATAATTTATGTTTTGGGTTGATGGTATAGTACCGTCGGTACTTATTCCACTACAATTGACATACAAAATTCTGAAATAAACCTACGTATTAGTAGTGTTTGATCGTTTGATGTTTATTCTTTATGATGGAAAAATGATGACCGATGACGAGGAGATGTTGAGTTTCTCTGTTGTAAGATATCAGAAAAACAACCTCACCACCATGTTGGTCATCTGGGAATCGCGTGAACAAATGTACCCTTGTCTGTCTCTTGTCTGACTCTCACTCCTCACCCTCACACACCACATAATCTTGCGTTGCGATTACTTACTACGCTACGCTACAAAAACCTACATCTCTAATAATAGTAATCCAACATTCACACATGTCCAAGACCATGTCCGACCGAACTTTAAAAGCTCCGATGTAAGCTGGCATGGCCAGTGGCCACACAAACTATTCTTGTGAGGTGGGGGGAAACTTTCTGCTGAATTTTTTTGTATACTCGCAAGGTGGGGATTTTGATACTTTCTCTCTCCCCACCTGGGACTTGTCTGGTGGGGACATATTCTCTTCAAGTCTTCATCCCCCGGTTGTGTAAACTTGTTTATTGTTAAGTGTTTACTTATACCCAATTCGATTCAGCGTCGTTGTTAAAAAAATGGAACTTGCCAAGTAGTGTTACAATACAAACAAACACCTTCTACGTGCATTTTGGGGCGAAATGAGATTATATGTATCATCTGACGCAAAATTTAATTCTTTACAATGCTCCGAGCATTCGAGGTTTGTTTAATGTTTGGTTAGTTAGATTTGTTACATACTGACCTAAACAGATTAACGGAAAGCCAAACCAAACTTTGACTGCGCAAACCAAACCAGGCATAGAACAAACCAAACATTAAACTAACCTAACCTTTTAAACATTTCACTAAATTTCCGATCATTTGACACCATATAAAATAGGTGCCACACTTAAGTAACGCTAACCTGGATTTCTTTAATTTAATGAGGTTAGCTATAGTAACTATGAAATCCTCCTATATGATAACACTTCAAATTGACGCTTTTTGAGTCTAATTTCCGGAGTCAATTTTGGTTTCCACATAAAAATCTTTTGCTTCCGCAATCTACTCGAACTACTCGAAGGAACCTTTCGATTGACATATCTCACGTGCTGAAACTCGAACGGTCGTATTTCTTATGTAATGCTCTCATGTTTTTTTAGTATGCAATACAATACGCGTACATTGCACGTTAACGTAGGCTGAGTGAAGCTTAGATAGATTGTAGGCTGTAGATAGTTCTTATGCAATATACCTGCACCCCACTACTACCAAACCAATACTTTTAATCTATTTTTTGTACCAAAATGATGGGGAAGGGTGAAGTATTTGTAAACAAAAGATTCAGTCGTTCTGCATTGCACCAGTACGCAATTATCATGGCATAGTGCCAATATCATCAGCACCTAGCATCTGCTGAGTGTTCATAATAGTAATAGATATGAAATCAGTTAAAAAGTCCAAAATGACAAAAAGTTTAATTTACATTTGATACTGGGAAGTATATATAATATACAGTATATATACTCTAGGTAATATATTTCTTACTTTTATTTCCTTTCCTAACAAATGTTTGTTTTGTTTACAAATAACAAACAAATAGAAACAAAATGTGATTGTGAGTGAGCCCATTGCATTGCTTGCTTCGAAAAACTCCAATTCCCTCCTAGACATTTCTTAGACCTTCCCCATTAACTACGGGTGCCACAAGGTTACCAGTTAATTTAATTTTGCGAGTTGCGCATTTTATTTAGACGAGGATGTACAATTAAGTAGAACACGTTTAAATATGTTCGATAGTTTTTAATTTTCACTTTGTAAAAAGCTCGTAATAATTGCTGCACCGGTCTCTTTGAATTCGAATTTATGAAATAAAGAAATTTATTAGACCAAAAAAGTTAATTAAAACTAAGCCTGTGGCTTGAAATCTATCATTTTAAAGAATCAAGGTGGTAAATAATCCAGATACGCTGGCGTATACAACTGGAGTTGTTGTATAATGCCTGTTGCCGATAGGTCCATCTATGTATAAATGCATGCAAATGCAAAGTGCAACTTACACTTACATATACTTAAAATGACTGACTCCGGCAGTTTCCGCCATCCACAACTCGTAATTTTAACTACGAATTTGAAAACGTTAAATTAATTATGTTATGGTTACAGGTTAGGTTACTAATAATACCATGAGCTTCTTTCTTTCTTCCCCCTTCCCTCCTACATGTCTATGAAATGTCTAGGTTTCGAACCATCATCCAGTGAGATCAGATATGTGGTTTAGGTATTGAATTACTAGCAATAAGGCTGAAATGCCCTTTCAGGTTCAAATTCTACCATCAACTTGATCATTTAAAAGACTTAATTTAGATAATTACCATGGAAGTCATTGGAACATTTGCTGCAGAAGTATGGCCAGATTAAGTAGCTTAACCTATTCCTAACCTAAGTTTTAACTGATTTTTAGAATTACCCGGGTAGAGTAAAGAAAAGGGGACCCCGTATGGAAATGGTGCCAATCAACATAATGGTATAACAAATAGGGAATGGGACAATTGATGGCACCTTTTTGCAAAAAAAATTCACGCGAATCTTGTAGAAAATGTTTTTCTCTTGTTAAAAAATTCGCCGCCTAAAAATAGCGTTTCAGCTTAACGTTTCCCTATAAAGTTGTTAAAGGAACTGGGCTTCCCCCTTAGTTTTACTCTAACTGAGGGCGAATCAAACAAATCAATTCAATCTGGTTTGACTGTTACTTTTGTTCACCAGCTTATTACAATTTGTTTAGAGTATTACCATGCTAATTATTAGGAGGATAAAATTGAGGATCCGAATTTTAACCTAAAAGCGCGTTTTATCTCAAACTGTTCTAATGGGTAATATTTATGTTGGCTATGTAAAGTGGGAAAGATGTAATACTACTAGACTATTTAGTAAAGCATGAAGTAGGCAGTTGAATAGTACATACAATAATTCTTAAACTTGTTTTTATTTTTCAGAATCAGAGCTCTATTGTCGTCGACATCGCTTTATTGGGAGGTGTCCGATATTTGGTATTCTTGTGCAGAATCAATCAGAATTTTGTCGGCAGTGAAGTTGCAGAATTATTCGCCAATGGAAGAGCAGCAGCATATAGCTTTCGTAATGGAAGTCAACGAAAATGAATGGCCAGTTGATGTGTATTTGGAAGAGACTAAACCAAAAATTTTCTCTGGAGTTAAATATTGTATTGAGGGAACAGTTGACCCAAAGGTACTTTCATAGTTTATAAATGATTCATAGGATTTCTGATTTCTCCTTATCTTATTGTAAAAGATTATTTTTTTATTGTTCAGCTAGCATGGGAACTTGGAACTTAAGTTTCGCGAATACATAGTGGTGTCGTTAATAAAAAATGTACTAACGATAAATTGAACACCCTGCATACGATTCCGAATTAGTTCGCTGCGTAACTCAACACAATTAGAGTAATCAGCAAGTCGCACGCAGGCTAGCAGAAGTAAGCGGTAAATGTAGTTCGCAGAAGCAGCTCTCTGCTTACGCAGAGTTAGCTGAACTGTCTGAAAAAGCTGCGAATTTTTGTTTACAAAAAATAATCGGGTGACTGGTTACTGCTGTTTACGATAGCACAGTTTTACATCACTTTGTTCCAGTGTAGTATGTACTAACCAGTCTTTGTAAACGAAGATTTTGCTGCTTTTTCGCGGTCGGTTCAAATATTAGTGTGCGTAGGCAAGCCAGAGAGTTCTGCTTACTTTATTACTATCCGCCTACACAGGCGCTAGCGTAAAAGCGTGCGTGCGTTTATTGCTGATTAATTACTCCAATTTGGTTGAGTTACTATACGAACTGGCTTCTGAATCATATTCAGGGTGTTCGATTGTGTATATTTTTGTTAACGATACCATGTATTCGAAGAACCTATTATCAGTGCCTTTATATAGGTAACTCAAATGTTTGCGTTTTGGCACTTTTTTTCTGAAAGGGATTGTTGCATAGAAATGTCATTTTTTAAAAATTAGTACAAAAAATCACAAATGGGATAAATCGTTATAAGGAAATGTAAAATTTCATAACATAAAATTTCCTTATTTCCAACGCGACAGCTTTAATAATTACCAAAAACGGAACCGATTTATCCTGAGGTTTCCCATTTGCGATTTTATGAACTAATTTTTTAAAAATGTCATTTCTATGCAACAATCCCTTTCAGAAAAAAAAGTGCTAAAACGCAACGCAACACTTGTTGTGAGTTGCCTATATAACGGCACTGATGATAACAAAAAGTTCGCATGATTCCCATATGTAAGTATTTTTATATGACGGTAGGGTTTTAATAGTGAAAATTAAAATCTCCTTAGGTAACGAAACTTTTAAACCAAGAAGGAGCTGAATACCTTGACCAGACCTCGTCAAGCGCAACACACCTGATAGTAGGCGATAAGCCTGATGCATTTGAAATAGCTGAAGCAGAGGATACTTTTAAAGATAAAATTCATATTATTCAACCAGAATGGGTATTTGTCTCAATTGAAGCTGGTGTGCAAATTCCGTAAGCAAGTTATTTTACCACAACAAATTAGACCCATAATGCAAAACCTTAAAATGTAAAAAGCAACATAATACAACTTTATTTAATTTTGTTATATAGGGATACAGGGTTTGAAGTGACCAGCAAAAAATTGTTATCTTCACTGACTATAACGTCCAGTGGGCTAAAAACTAAAGATTTACAAGCGCTTTGCAATCTTGTATCGTATTTCGGAGGTACCTATGAGCGGCATCTAACAACAAAATCCACCCATTTAATTAAAAATGACTGTGAACATACTGAGAAATACCAGGTTGCTGTCGAAAGGGGAATTAAAGTCGTGTCCTCGGATTGGCTAATTCAATCAATTAAATCAAATTCAGTTCTTGAGGAAGGATTGTTTGACCCCAAGCTGCATCTTCAAAAGAATATGGCCAAAGTTCCCTGCAAAAGTAGCAGTAATAATACGAATGGTGATTCAAGTAAAGAGACTCAAGATATATGTATGAATGAAGCACTTTGTACGTTTAGTGAACGTCTTAAACAAATTGCTGTGGAGGAGACGGTGGCTTTCTCGAACCGTAATGGCACAACAGACACTGGCGAACTCATACTTGAAAGTGGAGGTGACAATGGGAATGATAAATGTCAGAACGAAACCACCAAAAGATCTCTAACGGGACAAGATATGCGCCTTGACATTAGCAACTGTCAAACTGTGACCGAAATCCCGAAGACTTCTGTGCTGAAAATTGGTATGTATGAAGATGAAGAATGTTCTAACCAAAGTGAACATCATATAGAAAATACGAAAAGGAAAGAAGGAGTGAATAGTTGTATTTCCGACTCTTGTGGAACGAGTAATGTTACAATGATGGAGCTCCCAAATCGTGGAACAAATTTCGTTAATGATACTGAGAAGAAGACGGGAGAAATTACTCTTATTTCAAACGATAATCCAAATAAAAATAGTGAGGAAGTTGTTACGAAAGCTGACGCAAACAATGAAGCTGAAAGTATGAAAGAAGGCTCTTTGGGCGAAACTACAACTGAAAAGAAAGAAGTGGGTGACAAAATTGAAACTGAAAAGCTCATAGAGCAGACTCCCACCAAGGAGTCCAGAAGCAGGGTTGCATGTGCCTCTAGAGAAGGTATCAAAGTCAATCATGAAAATAATGACTTCAATGACGAGGATAAGCGTGAAGCCAAAGGCAAAAACGAAACATCTGTGGACGAATGTGCCAGTGTCGCTGTTTTAGGCGACTACAGCAAGAAATCAGTAGAAATCGAAGCAGAGCTAGAGGTGAATGTCCAATGCGTAAGGGAGATGGAGGATTCCATAATGATTGAATCTGCGGCGGAGGAAGTGACTTATATTGAAAATGTTAATAGTAAACATGCTGACAACATGCCGGAGAACGAGGATGAGACCGAGAATGGACATTTAAATTTTCTGTCTCCCGCAAACAAGCATGTCAAAACAGATTTGGCTGTAAATAAAGATAAAAAGACGTCAGTTGGTGACAGAAAAGAAACCAGATCAATTCCCAGAAAAAGAAACGCAAAAAAGATGTCTCGTGAAAGTGACGATGTAGATGAACTTACTTCAAAAGAATCAGAGCATCGAAATGCATCTTCAAAGGAAGCATTGCAGTCCAGATCCTCATGGTCACCATCACATTCAAAAATGCAAAAGATGCTGGATATGATGAAGCCACAAGACAAACATTTTTCAAGGTTTTTACCTATACTTTCTCCGGATCAATCTGGGCTCTTGGGCTCCCAGCAATCTCAAAAAAGAAATATTAGAACCAGGAAGAATCAAAAGACTTGCATATAGGTGTTGTGATATTAATTTTTCTGTGTAAATTAAACTAAAATATGTAATTGTATTGCTTTGTACTTTTACTTTACATAAAAAAGTTACTAAAACGTCAGTGTTTCCTGTCTCTTTTTGTCCAACTTCTAAATTTCATTAGGAAATTTAGTACCGATGATAGTGATGGTGTCAATTGAACCAATATTGTACCTACTTATTGTCCTTCTGTACACTACCACTTTCTAATTTACACGTAATCACTATCATCTGTCTTGAAACGTAGATTAGACATTAGACAATGTGAGTTCCCACTGGACGATAAGTTCCATGTTGTTAATCGTAAAGAAGGTATAGAAATTTTTTTATATTTAGCCAGGGGTGGAATATGTAGTACATATAGTTGTTGCTAATTGTTTAAGATTATACCGATTTTTTAAAGCGATTTTTTTAATCAGGAAATAATTGTTGTACATAATGTATTTAAAAATGGTAGTAAACACTTGGCAAATTCAGTTTCAGCTATTGGTTAGGTATGGAAGTCAGGCGTTTTGTACCTCGACAGACATGATTTAGAATGATTTGGATTCTAAATAATGTATGTCGTGTTGTATAACAGGGGTTTAAGGTTTAAAATTATAATGAAAACAGGTAATCATTTAGCGTTCTTTGTCAGCGTTACTGGCAAACTGTTAAGGTCTGGAAAAAACATTGAATTATGAAAAAATTTGAAAACTCCTAAAACTGTTTTAGAAGCCAAGAGCACAAGGCAGTTATGTAGCAAATCAGAAATGCATGTGCGGGGAGGTCTTATTGAATGATTGGAACAAACATTTTGCATAGGCGCATAGACAAAAGAAACATGAATGCTCCAAGTCCTTGCTCCAATTTGCCAAGTGTTTACTGCATTTTTGAAATGCGTTTTGTGCAAAATTTATTTCCATAGTAAAAAAAATCAATGTTAATTTAAATAAAACCTCAAAGCGCAAGCGCACATTTGCACGTTTTTGTTAAGCTTTACTTGGTGCATGATTGCCGTTTTGTTTGTAGTTGAGGCTGTAGATATACACTTGTATTAAATTCTAAATAATTGCTGTTGTTATATATTTTAAAACGTTCCTTTATTTGGGTGTGATTTTGTGGAAACTCAAGAGGTAATAATATTTAGGAGTTTTTGTTAATTTTTTACTAAAATATTTTTTTAAAAATAAAATCGCTCGCTTTTGTGTTAGTGCAAATGCAAATAATATGGTTTGGTTTGGTTTCTAAAGCAATTAACTTAAACATTAGCATTACTACCAAATTTCAATCTGTCCGTACGTTGTCTTACAGTGTACTAGGTATATTTCGAACACAAACTTTACAACTATTTGCCATAAAAATAAAATACCTAGTCAATTGATTTTTTTTCTAATTGATACTGCTGCTGTTATTTCTGGAAGCTACTCTTACTGTGGTCAATAACTCTTGGTAATTAATTTAACTCCTATTCTTAGGTTAAAAGATAAATGCAAATTGTATAATTTATTCATTATCACTCCCGCAATGCTAACTCCTTTCATCGTTCCGTTCAAGCAAGATGGAAGCTGACTATGCGCAATATATTCAATCGCAGTCAATCCAATCTCTATCCATAATAGACGGTCCTCAAATCAAAACCCAAACCAATAAAACGGCACTTCAGTTCAGATTTCAAATTTGCAGGGCTGGTTGCCCTTTGCAACCCCTTCTCAAAAAATTTAAATTTGAGATATTGTTGCTATGGGCACTTGGCTCTTTCCCAGACTTTGGACTTGGATTTTCGACAAATGCCCACATGAAGGTCCTTTATTTTTCATCCGATTTTTCCGAGTGGTGTGTCAAGTTGAAGCTAATAAGACACATTGCATTGTAATTAATTTGCCATTGCATTGTCAAAGGTAAAGTGAAAAATATAAAAATCATGATCAAGAATCATTAAGTTTAGAGAAGCGAATAGGTAACGTTGCATGTGTATGCATGCATTGCATATTGCATAGAAGGAAAGGAAGATCGCTTGCCCTAGCAATATAGCATAGAGCTGTGGGGTAGGAGGTAAGTTTAAATTTTAGTGTTTACGCTTTGTGGTTTATCCGGTATTCTGTATTGCTAACATGAGAAGCTAGAATAATGTAGAACCAAGCTTGGCCTAAAAATCAGTTTTGCATTTCCAATAAAGCAACAGTGGAAATAACTAGAAAAAACAGTTTAAAATCGGAATTACCAATAATTTCTATTTGATTTAAGAAAGTTTACAGTTAAGTACAGTTGTTTACAGTAAGTTTAACACAGTTGATTCATGCATCGCAATTGCTCACATTGCTGTTTCCAGTTTAAAAAAACAAAGTGACTTCACTAGAAGCCTAGAAGTGAAGTATAACATTTGTTATACATAGAAATTAAAATAATAATAATAAGTGCTAACTATTTAGGTAGTCAAAGCGTAAGTTAGGTAGTGGTGTGGTAATTGAAATCAGTTTCAATTTAATTTTTTACTAATGCTAAATTGCTAACATACATGTACTCATGTTCTGCGGCTCTGTCTGTGTCTGACTGATATTCTAAAGAAGAACGAATTTACTCGCATAAGTTGCACAACTTTCAGTGGCCCCAAATTAAATTAGGGGGAAATGAAAAGCTGATTAGTTGGCTTTTATTTCGTCTTTACTATTCAGATTGGTTAATTTAATGAAGCATCAACAGACAAAGTGAAGTGATGTCTTTTCCGCCACCATATATGATTCCTCCTCCCCCTGGAGTTCCTCCTCCTCCATGGATGGGGCAGCATCCAGAAGGAGAAACTTTGGATCATCTTTCTTCTATGGAGGTAATGCGTTTTCTTGGAAAGCCTGCCTATGAGTTCTGGGTTGGGGTCTGGCTGACCGAGAGTGTGAAAAAAACCGACCCCAACCGAATTCTTTTTAAGTGAATTTAGTATAATTTCAAAAATGTTAATTTTTCGAAATATTTATGTACATATACTGAACATTGTAGTTTTTAACATATACTTGTATAATTTGATAATTCGTATAATTCTTTAATGTGCTGTCTGTGGTGTAACTGCCAGTGTAACTGGGTTCCATTTGACAATAAAGCGAAATTTTTAACATTTAAATGATCCGCATACTATTATACTATTGTAGATTATTTGTTAATTTAAAATAATGTATTGGTTTAGTTCCAGGATATTGCACCTCCAGGGACAACGCCATTTGACCCAAATGCGTTGAGTGCTCCTGGAACTTATGAAAATGAACTAACAGAAGAGCAGAAGCAGGAAAAAGGTAAGCACTTATGCAATAATCAGATTGGTTATTATTTATTAGTGATTCTGATGATTTGAAAAACTTTTTAAATTCTTCAATCTTCCTCTCAGCTTTGAAATGGCAGCAGCTGCAAACTAAACGATATGCAGACAAAAGAAAATTTGGATTTGTTGATACACAAAAAGAGGACATGCCTCCCGAACATGTTCGAAAAATTATTAGAGATCATGGTGATATGAGCTCAAGGAAATATCGGCATGATAAGAGGGTTTATCTTGGTGCACTCAAATACATGCCACATGCTGTTTTGAAACTTCTGGAAAATATGCCCATGCCGGTACTACATTATATGTTTTAATTTTAATTTTACGCGTATTTTCGTTGAATTCTAGGGTTGAATCACAATCCCATCACATCACGTTATAATTTTTGTCTATTGTTACAGTGGGAGCAAATTCGAGACGTTAAGGTCCTGTATCATATTACTGGAGCAATTTCTTTTGTAAACGAAATTCCATGGGTTATTGAGCCGGTTTATATTGCTCAGTGGGGGTATGATAAAAATTTATATTTCACAGAAACCATTAACGTGGGTACCTACGTGTATTACATTATCTAATCTAGGCAAAATGTCTACTTTGCTGTATAGGTAATCAATGTTTTGCTTATTTTCTTATGAATTCTTATATGATCTTAATTCTTCCAGAACAATGTGGATTATGATGCGACGTGAAAAAAGAGATCGCCGCCATTTCAAACGAATGAGATTTCCACCGTTTGATGACGAGGAACCTCCGTTAGATTACGCAGACAATGTTCTCGATGTAGAACCTCTAGAGGCTATACAAATTGAACTTGACCCTGAGGAGGATAAACCAGTCGCTGATTGGTTTTACGATCATAAACCGTTGTCAGACTCTAAATTTGTCAATGGTCCATCCTATAAAAAATGGCAATTGGAATTGCCACAAATGGCTACATTGTACCGACTAGCAAATCAACTTTTAACAGACTTGGTAGATGATAATTACTTTTACCTCTTTGACTTGAAAGCATTTTTTACAGCAAAAGCACTGAACATGGCAATCCCAGGAGGTCCTAAGTTTGAGCCATTAGTGAAGGACCAAAGCCAACTGTAAGTTTAGGTTTAGCATATTACATACATGCATGAAACATTGAATACATTTTAACAGACCAACTAATAGTTCATGAATTACATGCTTTTTAAATTTGCTTTAGTGATGAAGATTGGAATGAGTTTAATGACATTAACAAAGTCATTATTCGACAACCAATTCGAACAGAATACAGGATTGCTTTCCCATATCTGTATAACAATATGCCAGATTACGTCCATGCTAGCTGGTAAGGTAGCTACTCCAATGCTACTTTCAGTTTAACACTTAGCTATATAAGTTTTGTTTATCTTTTCAATGTAGGTATCACACTCCTAATGTAGTGTTCATTAAAACGGAGGATCCAGACTTACCAGCATTCTACTTTGATCCCCTTATAAATCCTATTTCTCATCGGCATGCTGTTAAAGTAAATATTTTAATTTCAGTCATGCTGTTCTAGTGGTAAATTACATCTTAAATGTTATAGATATAATATTTGTTACGCTTTAATTTAATACTTCCACAGTCCCTAGAAGACAATTTTGATGATGACGACGATTTTGAGCTGAGCTACGTGGAGCCTTTGTTGTCATCCATGCCTCTGTATACTGACAACACTGCTAATGGCATTGCTTTGTTGTGGGCTCCTCGACCATACAATTTGCGTTCTGGTAGAACTCGAAGGGCACTGGATATCCCATTGGTGAAGACTTGGTACAAGGTGAGAAACGAGAAAATTAAATTGTGATTGTGTTAGGAATATATTACAAAGTCAATTATGTTTGATATTAGTTAGTTGAGTAGACTTAAGTATGGTAGCTAAATTGAAATATCAATTATAGGAACATTGTCCTCCAGGCCAGCCGGTCAAAGTGCGTGTATCGTACCAGAAACTATTAAAGTATTATGTCCTTAATGCCCTTAAACATCGCCCACCCAAACCGCAGAAGAAGCGGTACTTATTCCGATCGTTCAAAGCGACCAAGTTTTTTCAATGTACAACTCTTGATTGGGTGGAAACTGGACTTCAGGTACAATCAAAGATACGATTGCATACGGTTTATCTATTATGCTTCAAAAATTAGTTAACATAAATTATACTTTTAATTATCGTAGGTCTGCCGACAGGGGTACAACATGTTAAACTTGTTAATTCATCGTAAGAATTTGAATTATCTCCATTTGGATTACAATTTCAACTTGAAACCAGTGAAAACGTTGACCACAAAGGAGAGGAAGAAGTCTAGATTTGGAAATGCATTCCATCTGTGTCGTGAAATTCTTCGATTAACAAAGCTTACTGTTGACTCTCACGTGCAGTACCGCCTAAACAACGTCGATGCTTTTCAACTAGCCGATGGCATGCAGTATATTTTTGCACATGTAGGTCAACTTACTGGGATGTACAGATACAAATACAAACTCATGAAGCAAATTAGAATGTGCAAGGATCTTAAGCATGTTATTTACTACAGATTTAACACGGTAAGTATTCATGATTTAGGTAATGTTTTATAATATTTTTTCTTAATCTTATTTTCATTTTATTTTAAATCTAAAACTCATTTAGGGACCAGTTGGTAAAGGACCGGGCTGTGGGTTTTGGTCACCTGGTTGGAGGGTTTGGTTATTCTTTTTACGAGGTATCACTCCACTTTTGGAACGCTGGCTCGGAAATCTTCTGTCCCGGCAGTTTGAGGGAAGACATTCTAAGGGTGTCGCAAAGACTGTTACAAAACAACGTGTGGAGAGCCACTTTGATTTGGAGCTTCGCGCATCTGTAATGCATGATATCGTGGATATGATGCCGGAAGGAATTAAAGCCAATAAAGCAAAAACTATTCTTCAGGTAAGACGAGACAATCCTGCATCTGCATCAATATTCATTCACTTTCACAGTGTATTTTGTATTTTCTATTTTGTTATCTTTGTGGACTCATCTTTGATTCTAGCATTTATCGGAAGCATGGAGGTGTTGGAAAGCTAATATCCCGTGGAAAGTCCCTGGGCTTCCTACTCCAGTCGAGAATATGATTCTGCGATTTGTAAAAATGAAATCGGATTGGTGGACAAATACAGCTCACTACAACAGGGAGAGAATTCGTCGAGGTGCAACGGTGGATAAGACAGTCTGCAAGAAAAATCTTGGTCGATTGACTCGGCTGTACCTAAAAGCGGAACAGGAGCGTCAGCATAACTATCTTAAGGATGGACCATACATTTCTCCAGAAGAAGCTATTGCCATCTACACGACTACCGTTCATTGGCTAGAATCCCGACGATTTTCTCCAATTCCATTTCCTCCGTTGTCATACAAACACGACACGAAACTTTTGATTCTTGCCCTGGAACGATTGAAGGAAGCCTATAGGTAACAATGACACGAAGAGTTCCGCCCAAATAGGCATATTCGTTGTTTTATGCGATATTTTTTATTTTTCACTTATAGCGTCAAATCTCGATTGAATCAGAATCAGAGGGAGGAACTGGGTTTAATTGAACAAGCATATGATAACCCCCATGAGGCCCTTTCTCGAATTAAACGACATCTGCTCACACAGCGAGCTTTCAAAGAAGTTGGAATTGAATTTATGGATTTATACTCCCATCTTGTTCCAGTCTATGATGTTGAGCCTTTGGAGAAGATTACAGATGCGTATTTAGATCAGTATCTGTGGTACGAAGCTGATAAACGAAGATTATTTCCTCCATGGGTGAAGCCAGCAGATTCGGAACCTTCTCCTTTGTTGCTCTATAAGTTTTGCCAAGGAATCAATAATTTACAGGAGATTTGGGATACTAACGAGGGAGAGTGCAATGTTCTACTGGAGTCTCAGTTTGAGAAAATCTACGAAAAAATGGATCTTACAGTTCTGAACAGATTACTTAGGCTGATTGTAGATCACAACATAGCCGATTATATGACAGCAAAAAACAATATCGTCATCAATTACAAGGACATGAATCACATTAATAGATACGGAATCATTCGAGGACTTCAATTTGCTTCGTTCATTGTTCAGGTATTTTCACATTTATATTTGTAGTAATTGTAGTATTAGAATGTGATTCTTAATTGTGATAAAATATTAACAGATTTTATTTTGATTCTTGTTTATCCGAACTTTAGTATTACGGGCTTGTTTTGGATCTCCTTGTCCTTGGTCTCCAGCGAGCTGCAGAAATGGCTGGACCTCCCCAAATGCCCAACGACTTTGCAACGTTCCAGGACGTAGATACTGAAGCAGCTCACCCAATTCGAATTTATATCCGTTATGTCGACAGAATCCATGTTTTATTTCGATTCTCTGCAGACGAGGCAAAAGATTTAATTCAGCGATACTTGACTGAACATCCTGACCCAAATAATGAAAATATTGTAGGGTACAACAACAAAAAATGTTGGCCACGAGACTCAAGAATGAGACTGATGAAACACGACGTAAACCTTGGACGAGCGGTTTTCTGGGATATAAAGAATCGTCTCCCTCGGTCCGTCACAACAATTGAATGGGAAAACAGTTTTGTTAGTGTATACTCAAGGGATAATCCCAATCTCTTGTTTAACATGAGTGGATTTGAATGTCGAATTCTACCAAAGTGTCGTACAACTCACGAAGAGTTTACACATAGGGATGGCGTTTGGAATTTGCAAAACGAAGTTACTAAGGAAAGGACTGCTCAATGCTTCTTGCGTGTTGATGATGAATCAATGAGCAAATTTCATAATCGAGTCAGACAGATTTTGATGGCTTCGGGATCCACAACATTCACAAAAATTGTCAATAAATGGAACACAGCACTTATTGGCCTAATGACATACTTCCGAGAGGCAGTTGTAAACACTCAAGAGTTGCTGGACTTGTTGGTGAAATGTGAAAATAAAATTCAGACGCGCATAAAAATTGGATTGAACTCAAAAATGCCTTCGAGGTTTCCTCCTGTTGTGTTTTATACACCTAAGGAATTGGGTGGACTAGGAATGTTGTCTATGGGTCATGTCCTTATTCCACAATCTGACTTAAGGTGGAGTAAGCAGACTGATGTAGGAATTACTCATTTCAGATCGGGCATGAGTCACGATGAGGATCAACTTATTCCAAATTTATACAGGTAACTACTTAAATTTAATTGTATTACATAAAATTATTAATTGTTTTATAGTATACAAACAAATTGTACAAAGAATCAACTTTTAACACGCTTTTGTTTTACTACCTATTCATATTCATGTGTACTTGGCAGAAAGGCAATATCGTCGCAGATTATTTACAGTTTAACCTGAGCGATTTTAAATTAAAATTATAATAGCCAAAGTCCTTAACCCCATGTCGTTTGATTGTGCTACTTTTACAGAGCTCAAATTGCTGGATATTTGTACGGAGTGAGTCCACCTGATAATCCTCAGGTGAAGGAAATTCGCTGTATTGTGATGCCACCTCAGTGGGGTACTCACCAAACGGTTCATTTGCCCATCACGCTTCCTCAGCATGACCTCTTAAAGGGTAACTAAACGTAAACAGATTAACTATATATTTACCGTAAAGTTGCAAAAAAGCTCGCTCGTAGCTTTCAAGTAAGGTAACATGAACATGTTTCAATCCCGGTAAGTTTTATTGGATCACGCTATTCTTTTTTCAGAGTACGAACCCCTTGGTTGGATTCATACTCAACCTAATGAGTTGCCCCAGCTCGCCCCACAGGATATAACAACACATGCTAAGATCATGGCAGAGAATCCAGAGTGGGATGGAGAAAAGTCAGTTATTATCACTTGCTCATTTACGCCAGGTTCCTGCTCATTAACAGCTTACAAGCTCACACCCAGGTAAAAACAGAAGAATGGATATTGTAATTGAATCCAATGAGTATGTAATTAGTAGAGGTAGAAGGGATAGGAACTGTGGATTGCGAATGATTTAAATTTTTGTTTTTCAGTGGGTACGAGTGGGGTCGACAGAATACTGATAGGGGAAACAACCCTAAAGGCTACTTGCCATCCCACTACGAAAAAGTCCAGATGCTGTTGAGTGACAGATTTTTAGGATTTTTCATGGTTCCTTCGAGTGGCTCTTGGAATTACAACTTTATGGGTGTTCGACATAAGCCAACAATGAAGTATGATTTGGTGTTGGCCAATCCCAAGGAGTTTTACCATGAGGTTCATCGCTCGACACATTTCTTGAACTTTTCCACAATCGAAATGGCGGAACACTACATTGCAGACCGAGATGACTCATTAGCATAAATCTGTCATCTGTAAGTTTTTATTTGCCACCTTTTAAATCCTTTTTTAATGTCAACATAAGTTAAGCGTTGCGTGCTACATTTTATAAAAAGTCAAGAATGTTTATATTTTGAGCTTTCGAGTAGCACGAAGAACAAAATTCAGATTTGTAGTTACTTCACACATGCGATTTTACTCTAAATCTGGTATTGAGATTATAGTCGTCGCTGAAGAATAGTAGCGATGTACTGCTGAAAAATACCGACATGTTAATTAATTGTTAGTAGAAGCATTAGGGATACAATTCAATTATGCCAAGCTAATATAGGTACGTATATTTTATCGTTGTTTTTTGATTTCTTGAATTGCAGGTTCCAAGCACTCTATTCTGCTAACTCACAGCAGCCATCTTTATATCTAAATAAGAGACGCTGTGGCTAACTAACTGGAAATGTGGAGTTGCAATCCAGCACAAATTTGAAATTTTCTTTTAGTTTGAACTTACAATATAATAATAAGTGTAAGCAATTTTTCATCCTTAATTGTTATTCTTTAAGTGCATTTCTATTTCTATTAAGTATATGTAGTAATGTCTGTAAGTAGTCTGTACTGTAAGCTTTTGATTTATTACAAAATGTACGAACACAACTAGCCAACTAGGTATGTCTGAATGTGAATGCACCTATGTATGCTATTTGAATTTTAAGATTTGTATATATTTATTCATAAATCTGCTGTCAGTAGTTAAGTTTTAATGTGAAAGAGCATTGGATTTGACTGTATAATTTCGATTAACCCATTGACGTCCAAGGCGTGGTACAAATGTGCTATTCGTTTTTAGGTACATAGATCGTGTGGCACATTTGTACCACGCCTTGGTCGTTAAGCGTTACTTTTACCCTTGGACGTTAAAGGGTTAAATAAAAAAGTTACTATACTACACATATTAGATTTCTAAAAATGAAAACAGTCTCTGAGCAGGATCTGTTGGAGTTGGAACAATTGATTGAACATCAACCATAAGTTAAGTAATAGTAAATATGCATTGAAGCTAGTATCCGATCTATTTAGTATGCATTTAGTAAATTGAAATTGATTGTCAAAATTCAAAATGATCAATAGAAGAGCCATGAATGATGATGAGCACTAGAGCAGAAGACGCGAAAGGGGTAGGCAGTATGTAAAACATAAAAATTCCATGAACGCAACACGCAACGTACTTTCCTGCTGATCTCACTTTGCCCCCCGCATGCCGCATAGCTTGTTCAAATTTTGTGTCGTAAACAAACAAACGTAAACTAGGACAAGACTTTTATTAGGTTGATGTTGATAGTTGATACCGTTTTACATGTTAATTAAAATCAATCAATTAATCAATGAACTGGGGGCTAGGAAGGGACAAGAAGGGACAGCGAAAAAGGCGAGCAGAAAGCAGAATTGACTTCGGGGAAACAAAAAAGAAATTAACTACCTATTGTGAATTGTTAAAGTGGTTGGTTATACCAGTTTCATATTTAGAAAAGAAAAGTGTTTATTGAAGAGTAGTAGCATGGATAAACTTCCGCAGAATGCGCAACTTGGAGCATGTGGGAAGTGTGGATATGCTGGCCATTTGACTTATCAATGTCGGAACTTCATCCCCACGAACCCAGAAAATGTAATCTTTCCAGAAATTTAGCTTTGCTGGCACTAACTATTTATAGTATTTATTAACTACTAGGTATTTGTTGGACAGACTTTACTGGTGGGTTGGATTTGACCAATCAGTTGACTTTTGATCTATTATCTTTCAATGTTAACCGAAAGATTCAAATTAGTTTTTTGTGAATTTTGTGATTTCAGACAATACATTTGGATGTCTCGTCAACATCGAGTGAGGATAGCGAGCTTTCTGATGACCTTACTACTCCTTTGACACAACTTCGAGCAGCCGAACTAAAGATGAAACTGAAGGCCATGCGAAAGAAGAAACGGGTCACTGACAAAGTTGGTAAGAAAGACAAAGACGAGAAGAAGTCTAAAAGGCGGAAGCGAAGTAGAAGCCCAAGTTCGCCTAAGAAGAAAAAGTTGAAAGATCAAGATGACAGCAGAAGCAGAAGTAAAAAAGATAAGCATTTGCTTGAGAAAAAGAAGAAGCATCGGCGTCGTCGTGACTCCAGTACATCGTCCAGTAGCTCAGCCAGTAGTAGTGGAAGTAGTTCTTCAACCTCCTCGTCTAGTGGCACGTCATCATCGTCTGGCTCCACTTCAAGCTCCTCCTCCAGCTCATCGTCCCCTCACCGTGGCCGCAAAGAGGACAAAAAGGGGAAAAAACAAGACGGTAAGGATTTAAAACGCAAAAGTGATATTAAAGGAGACCAAAAGCGAAAAAGAAGCAGAAGTAGGAGCAGAGAAAAATCAAATAGAGATCGAGAATACCGGGATCTTGCGCAAGAGCGTGGTGGAAGTCGCCGGGGCCGAAGTCGAAGCAGGAGCGGTGAAAGAAGAGGTGAAAGAGGAGACAGGCGAAAACAAGACTTCTCGAGATAAGGTATATGATGGACGACCGACGACTTCACATGTCGCAACGTGCCCCCATGTGTACAGTAGATGCAGCGCCTTTTTACATTGTTGTTTTTATGGATTTGATCTTCTGTGAGGGTCTGGTCTAGGTGAAGCTGATGCAATCTGGAAGTTGCAGTTACAAAAGTGTTATTCCTTTAATTATTTCAAGATTAAGAATAAAAATTTTTATATAGAATTTTTTGTAATTACATACATTTAAAAGAAAAGACATTATAATTAAAAAGGTATTTTAAAATCTTCAGTGCAGCAGTCTTTTTTTCTGCATTTAGGCTAAAGTGCATATTTAATGCCAAAGCATAAGAAAAAACATAAAAAGTCTGGAGCAGCTGCAGCAGCTGTTAAGGCGGCTGTACAGCAGGAACCTTCAAGTGAAGTCCATGTCGAGAAGTCTGTGGATCTGCCCACTTTCAATCTCTCTGATTCCCAAACTCCTTTACCTCCAACCCAGACCCCGTTATCCACACCTGAAGCAAAGGTAGAAATGGCCCCAAGTAATGACATACTTCCTGAGGACTGTGCCGGAGCGACTGTAACTCCAGTTCTTGCAGCTGTAAAAACATTGCTGAAGGTTATCGAGGATTATAACGGTACATGCACATATTCTGTACTTCATATGAACAATTAATTTAGGGTTTTAGAGCACTAAAAGAACTACTTACTAAAATCAGCTATGCATTTAAATTTGATAGGTACTACTGTAAATGGCCTGATTTCGGAGTTGAAAGCAGCTAGAGATAATCACAGGGCGACTCAATGCCATCAAATTCAAACAAAGTGCAAGCTCGCTGTCAGTTCTGCCTGTGCCCAGTTTATTCGCTATGCAACGTTGACCTTGTCATCAATAGAAGCTGAGGATGTGTCAAAATGTAGAGAGCAAATGTTAAATGAAGGACGCAAATATCTAAGAAGCTGCGAAAGATCTATTGACAAAATTTCCAGATGGGCTGTTACATTAATATTCGATGGAGCGGTTGGTGATCAATAACATTTTTAGAAACATGTATATCAACACATCAACAGCAACTGTTTGTGTTGTACCTAATTATGTGTAATATTTGATTACACGCAGTTAGAGTTAGTACATAACTTTTTATGTTTGGTCCTTTTTGTATTACAGAGAATTTTAGTCCACAGCGATTCCTTGGTGGTTTTAGAAACGCTACGTTCAGTCCCTAAAAATATTTACTTTTCGGTATTCATAGTTATTGATAAAGACACAGTGACAAAGTATTTTAAAGACAATTACAACATCGATGTAAAGACTATCAGAGACGCCGAGGTGGGCACTCTTATGGAGAGTATGGATTTGGTGTTGGTTGGGGCAGAAGCAGTTTTAAAGAATGGTGGCATTATAAATAAGGTACATAAACATAATACTACAAATATTGATAATACAGCAATACAAACATCTGTGTTGGTGAACAAAATATGAGCTTTGTAATTATTACATGTCGAATTAAATTTAGTATAAAATTACACATTAGGTCGGAACGCTACCTTTAGCTATTTGTGCTCGTGAAATGAACAAGCCAATGTATGTGCTGGCGGAAAGTTTCAAGTTTTCCCTCATGTATCCCATGAATCAGATGGACCTGCCCAAGGAAATTAGGGTAATTAAAGGCTCTTTAATTAAGACACTGATAATAAAATAACAGAACAAGGATATAAAATAGAATTATGTTACTATATGCTATGGCCAAGTATTCCCTGTAGGCTGTATGGTTGAGTAAGTTTATCATTGCCATTTTTGAATATCATTACAGGAAGATAGCAGCGGGGAACGTATTCGCGTGGATTATACGCTGCCGAAGTACATCACGTTTTTGGTAACTGATAGAGGACTTCTCACTCCAACTGCTGTTTGCGATGAACTGATAGAACTTTATACTTGATTTAAAATCTTACTTATCACCTATCCTCTTACTTTATGTTTCTACTAGTACTGCTATTTATGGCCCACATCGAGGCTAATTCAATTCTATTCAAAACACGTAAAATTAAAAGATGGGCGACAATGCGGCAGCATCTAACTATGTAATTGAAACGCAAAAATAAATAATAAAGTTTAAAGGACAATAATGTAACATGTAACAACGCCATAATTAATCCAGAGTTATTGAATTGTAAATAATAGTAGCAGCAAAACGATGTATGGTCCATACCAGATAGTTGTCCTTTTTTAAAGGCGTTTTTACGTTGAAATCATATATCGTAACCAACCATGGCAAAAAAGACAACTATCTGGTACGGACGATACATGTAAATTAACAGGTTATTAACATACAATATGAATATATAATAAAACTGTTAGAAACAATTCAAAAATCATGTATAAATCCTAAAACTTAACAACGCATTACCCCTTAACGATAAAACGTCCGAAGCCGCTTTTTATTATTTTATATATATTGGCTGATGTTCTTATTAAGTTTATTATTACCTATGTAATATCTACAGATCGTTGCAGTGCTTTTAACTGGTTTTACACCAATAGACCAAATGCCTGGTAACCACGGTAAAAAGTAAAAAGCACTGAAACGATGTTAAGTTTGGTTTGTTCCATGTATGGTTTGGTTTGCATTAATGTATCAGAATCAGTATTCAACAAACCTAACCAAACAAACATACCCTTAATTATACAAACCTAACTAAACCAAAATAACCTAACCTAACCCGTTTTAATCAATAAAACTTACATTAGAAAGGCTAAATCTTCAGTAGGATGGCATTATGAGAAAAATTTCATATAGTAAAAGTTGATCACAATTTAATTCTGGGTCGATATAGGTATACTCATGTATATGAGTTATAAGGTGATCCAAAAAATCAAAAATGGTTTTTTCCGTAAGAATTTTTTTTCGCTGCTCTGGACGTTTATATTCTGGCTCTGGACGTTTCATGAAATTCCCTGTCGATTGACACCATAAACAATAGGGGCCACACTTGCTATCTTACCTTCCTTTCTCTTGAAAATGGCATTAGTTAATCCCATGGACTTAACGTACCAAATTTTCGATTTTTAAAGAGTTCGCTCTGGCCAAGTAGGGGACACTAATTAGCCTTCGAATGACAATTCAAGTTTGACTGTGAACCGCAACTCATTTATATTAAAAATCTAGGTATGTGAAATGATTCAGGAAATGAACAGTATGGGGAACCAGATCTACTACTACTACGTATGTCCTAATGGCATTGGGGCAACTTGGACTATCCCACAGAAAGGATCCAGCCATTCCTTCCACCGTGTTCTGCTCCAAGATCAGATCATGTCAGAGAAAGCTACTCATGGTAGAAGTCAGTGGAATAAGGCAGCAGAGAAAGTTTGATTAGGAAAGAACAAGAACTTACCGCACAGCGGATGGCTATTGACCACCTGACTTTTTCAGAAATAATGGATTTACTTCCACAGCAAGCCAAGAACTGCATCGTAGCAGCGTCCGCTATTAAAAAACGAAGGCAATTATGATATATATGTTACACATGGTGTGATGAGTGATATATGAAAAACTTTCATCAGGAAAATTGGGACAAATCAGGAAAATGCTATAAACGCTATAGCTCATATTTAAAGCCATAATTTGACGTTTACTAAAGCAAACTTCCATTTTCCAAGTATTAAATACCCCCACATGCACATCTCTTTTTATTCAAAAATTGTTGAAGAAAACAAACTGTTGTAAATACTTTTCAGAGATATTTTTCTTATCTTACCGAAAAATTAACCGTTTTTAGCTCTCCTTTTACCCAAAAGGTATACAATTTTTTAAAATGCACTAAAGTGAAGCTGCATCGCATCCAAATCCAAAATTTTACTTTGGTGAAGACGTCACCGTACTGCTGTTATCTACGCTACTGCAAGCGACCGTTGTTGCTTCCTCCTCTTCCGGAGAAGTCGAGTTTTCGGTGGTAGATGGCGGTTGTGGAAGAACGGGGTTTGCTCTTCTAATGAAGACAGTTCCCACAATGGTGTCCTCGACGTAAGTAAACGATGAAAGGCCAGTCAAGATTAAACTTTCCTGTACTTTCTTCTGGACCTCTTCAACGTCATCATCATCGTCCTCTGCATTATCGCCTTGTGTCTCCTTTGCAGATGCAGAAGTACTTGTATCAGTATCAGCGGCGGCACTGCTATCATTGACATCATCTTCCTCCTCGTCGTCATCATCATCTTCGTCATTGTCATCGCTTCTAAAGTAGTTTTCATGCAAGTCCCCATCCATATCCACATCTCCCATTTCCAGAGTATAGTTTCGCACCAGATTCGGATTGACGTAGCGTCCGGTGCTGTTGTTAGGACCTAATATCTCCGTGAGATTTATTGGGGAGTTCTGAGATCCTATCGTGAAGGATGGGATTTGCACCCTGAGATTCGTGACCCTCATTTGACACAGTAATTTCGATAATGGGTAGTTCTCTAGTCCTTCCTCAATTACGTGCGCTCCACTTCTCTCGTTAGGTACCAGGAATATGCTGGGGAGTAATCTAAAAAGGAAAAACGGTGATGATTACTTTGTCTCTCTTCTCTTCTTTTTGTGGCCTCCTTGCGGCTTTCCAACAAAAATTGCAAAACTATCAAAAGGCGCTATCAACAATTTCCACTTCACTTACGGTGAGCACTTTGATGATTTTGCAGTCCCACAAGGAATGACTGTGACTGACGTATTTGACCCGTCCGGAATACTCCGTGTAGCTGGCATTGACAAAGTCGACCTCATTCAAATAAAATCGCTTCTCACTTCTCTTCGCCACAGGAATGGAAACCCTCATCCGGTAAGTTTTATTAATGTACTCCTCCTGTGGCGCGTTTCCATTACCCTCCTTCGCATTCCTCCTAACGAGGAATGACTCCATAGTCATCCCCTGAGATTCCTTGCACTGCACTGCCCGAAATAGTTCAAATCTTTAATTTCCAAGCCCCCATCGTGAGCAACTGGGACACTCGAATAATTATACAGCTCTTGGAAAGCCCATTGGCAAATTCAAGTTAACCAATTTCTCTGTCATTCCTGCATTTGCTGTACAAAATTGCAAGACTGCGAAGCAAGTTGCCACCTGCTACTCCGAAATTCTGTCTGTGATCTACGACTTGTCGCTCGAGCTGGAAGAACTCCGTGAAATCTGTGATGACGTCTGAGAGACGAGAGAATCTTCACATTAGGGCTCAGAATAACTGGAGGAGGTCTGAATTTCTCGTTGTTGGCTACATGGTCCGCCGGACTAAGGTTAAAAAACAGTAAGTTGTAACAACCATAATTAATTAGTAGCATTAAAGATAACGATAAACAGCCCAGCACCACCCACTCCAAAACAATTCTAAAAAAGCATGTGAAAAATACAAAGACCGGAAATTACTTCAGCACAATTCCATAATTAAGTATTCCGGCGAAGCTGTCGTAGATATACAAACGGACTATTTGCGTAAAACTTCTTGTCCTCCTTCCTGCGACGGAGCCGGGTAAACTTGAGAATATTTCGGTGGTGAGGACCACGGGTAAAATTATTTTTGATGCCCGTGTACGTTAGCTGCATGGAGCCGAGTTGCATCAAAGTTACGTTCTTATTCTCCGGTGTTGTGTAAATGAAGGGGATCTAAAGTAAAAAAAGATGATGAAAAACAGAATAAAAAAGCACAAAAAGGATACTATCTCCGTTGTTTCTCTGCTTGATTACTAATTAAACTTATTTTTGAATAGTTTCGTGTAATTTCCCTGTAGAGTTTTTCTGTAGCTTTATACCTAGCACAACTTTCCAGAATTTTTTTTTCAAACAGCTAATGGATCTAAGCTCCCTTCCAAGCCAGTCCATTCTTCTCTATTTTCCGGGAATCTAATCTGTTTCTGCTGTGAAAGTTATCTTGAGCTACAGAAGTAGACTAGCATAAAAGCATTAAAAATTTGAGAGTAGAGTAGTATGTGCTCGTACCTGGCTGTCAATGTTGAGTTTCGGCAAGCTGAGCTCTCCTAGTCCGGAATCTGCCCCACAGTACCTCACTCAAATTTTGAGTTTGATCGAGAATCGCACTGAGATTCATAATCCCTTCCGGTGTTGGTCTCAAAACAATCATGTACAGCTTGTGAGTCTGTAATAGATCGGATACAATTTTATACATGATTGGACTGAGACAAAGAAAATCCAAAGTTATCCAGCTGAAAAGGAGCATTCAAAAAAAACTCTCCAAGCCTTTTCCATCCAAGTGGCTGTATCAAACAGGAGCAGAGCAGGAGTAGTGCCTTTTCCTTTTTTCAAAGGAAAATGCAGATTGGGAAATTAAAAGTAAACAGACTTTTGTGTTTCCACACGCAGGGAGCATATGGCTGCTTTCCCTAAAAACTTGTGATAAATAAGCTGTTTTTCATATAATGAAATTTGCTAATACAGGCTAAGTTATGAATTGCTGCCAAAAGGGAGATCATGATATTAAAAGGGAACGGCAGAAGGCAGGAATTAGGAGATAAATTGGCATCACATTCACACACGCTCCTAAGGATAGGATGTCTTCCGTCTCCCCAGACATAGGTTCCACTACTGTGCTGACAATGATGATGATGATGATGGCGTTAGGGAGAGAGAGAAAAAGCTTAAACTAAAAGTTTTTCTTGCCATATGCTTCTAGCTGTTTTTGTGTTGTATTGTGCAAAAAGGTAATACAATAAGCAACTTTTTTTGTGATTGATCTTTTTCCCAAGAGGTAATCAGGTTATATGTGATTTTCCCAGGAAACGTTGAAACGTTCTCCTCCGCTGCGTAGGCATTAAATATGTTCATGTCACTTAAAGGAATTTTCCTCTCTACCAGCAGCCATTACTGTTTTGGAGTGATATCTTGGAGATTTTGATTGCCCCGCGGTGCCATATATCCGTACATGCATACTCTTCCTGGAGGAAAACGAGGAAAAAAGTGCAGCCAGATTAACTTACGTCTTTCAACGGGATGGCAACGCCGGTGGAGTTATCCAGATCCAGCTCAGGGAAGCGGGCGTACTTGTAGAACCCAATGTTATTATAGTACTTGACTTTCGTGGTGTGAGTGGAATTCAAAAAGACTTCGTCTTCCTGGCATACATTGGGTGGAACGGAGTCTCCCAGGAAGCTCGCAGTCCTAGTGCAGTCACATAAATGGAGGACACATTTTCCCGGGGAATCTCCAAGCGATCTACAATTTACAGTCATAATCAAAGACAACTTTTTTCCGCCAAATTTCCAACAAAAAACTTCTCCATTTGATTCTCCAAGGTAAAAAACAATATATTGAGTTGCTCTTTTTTTTAGCAGCGCGCCATTTCTATTATTCATCCATACGGCCTGTATTTCTATACTTAGGTAGCCTAAACAGATAAACTCCTATGAGCGGCCCTATACCCACTTTCTAATACGAGCATTAATTAGAAAGTGCGGGAAAGCATTTTACGAAAAACACGCTTCCCTTCTGGGTATCATGCACGGATAAAAAAATGTTGGGAGTATCTCTGTAAGTTTTAGAAACAATTTAATTATGAAATGTGGTGCTCTTCCTGTGTTTCCTATGCTAATAAAACCCATTTCCACTATTTCCCGCACTGAATTTTGCGCAATGAGAATCTGATTTATTTGCTAATGTTTCTGGGATAGTAAAGTTGTCGCTTACGGGGAATCCTCCTCGGGCCCATTTTCTACCTAGCCACAGCTCCTAATGCTAATCCAGCTAATTATCGTAATAAAATCAGTACAGCATATATTGAGCCTTTTAATTACCCGAGTAACCCGAGTGTACTTTCATTAATTAAACTTGTTCCTGACAAGAGATTAAAATAATGGCGCCCATGTGTGCCCTACCTACGCGTGACTGACCAGTCCATGTACCAGTCCGTGTCCGTCCAGTGACGGAAGTTTTTAGCTTAAGCCGTCATTATTAATACGCCACCACACACACACACA
>JAHZND010005044.1:0-14333 GCA_027744115.1 Acrocyrtus sp. NNG-2020 | reverse complement strand
TTTTTATTACCACTGCATAATGAGAATAACATCCAATATAATAGAAATGGGACTGCACTACTGAAATTAGTTTTTACAAGTTGGCAAAAATCGAATTGTAGTCAAGTGAGGAGAGTGAGATTCTCTTCGAGTATTTGTATTAAATGAACGAAGAGGATGTTTGTTTCTGTTAAAAAGAAAAGTGAGCCCTTTTTCTTGTGAAAAAGGGAAACTTTTTTTTTGCACGAATACTTGTCAGAAAGAGAACTGTTAAAAGGACATGGTAGGTAGGTACAATACAAGGTATTATCGAGTTTACAAAATTTTCTACGTACTGGGGTTTCGAAAGAAATTTTTCCTACATTTGACACTACAAAAGACAAGTTTCCGCTTGCTGTTTGGAAAAAGGACTGTTTTGTATTAGAAGCTTAATAGCTAATTTATAAAGTTTATGGAATGTTGGCTTTTAGTAATTTAACTGCTGTAGGCGAGCCCTACCGCTGAGAAGTAGCTTTAGTGTGGAGAAAATATGCAAAAATTGAATAGGAAAACTAGGATAAAACAACTCTTCTCGATTCTTCTATACAATTTCAAAATAATCCGGATGAAATTGCGATTCCTTGAAGTAAAAAGAACCATTTCACGTGAGAAGGCAGCAGGCACACTTTGAAAATGACTTCCTTCTTATCATCATGTGAATACCTAATACCACACCATATGCTATTGTTACAACTGGCTTTTCTCAGCTACTGTCAAATCTCTTTTTTTGTTTTTAGATAACCAGTACGATTCTTATCTTTACTCTTAACCTGTGGCAGTTGCAATTGCAGCACTGAGTGAAGTGAGCTTCCTACAATTTTTATTGCCAATTATTTCCATATCATTACTCAAAATGCAGGTTTGAAAGGTGTACAACTGCGCTTTAGGGGAAACAATGACGCTATTGCAGTTGTACAATAATGTTGACTGAAAAATGTGGCTTTTAAATTGTGTTCCATTTATAAAATTGGCATCGAACACACGAACCCTCCCTGCATGTTCAGCCATAAACCCCCCAGAAAAGGAATTACATAATACCATTTACACTTCTTCGCTCACTGCTCTTTACTCTTAACCTGTGGCAGTTGCAATTGCAGCACTGAGTGAAGTGAGCTTCCTACAATTTTTATTGCCAATTATTTCCATATCATTACTCAAAATGCAGGTTTGAGAGTTGTACAACTGCGCTTTAGGGGAAACAATGACGCTATTGCAGTTCACCTGAAAAATGTGGCTTTTAAATTGTGTTCCATTTATAAAATTGGCATCGAACCCACGAACCCTCCCTGCATGTTCAGCCATAAACCCCCCAGAAAAGGAATTACATAATACCATTTACACTTCTTCGCTCACTGCACCCCCGGCCATTTAGGAGCGTAATGCAGTGAACAATGGACGAATGTTCTGCAACTGCAGGAACAAACCATTATACTTAGATAATGAGGATGATGACAACAGTTGCAGTGTAATATAGTTTGGCATTAAGTAGGTATTCGAAATCGTCATAATAGTGGTCCGTTACGTGACTAGAATTCGCTATAAAACCAACTCAGAAACGGCCATCAATTGTTGAACAGCTTTTTTGTGTGTGGTTAGTTTTTAAGTGTTGGTGGTTGGTGTCCACTGTCCGTTTCCGAATATGACTGACGTGAGTGACTACCGACTTTTACTTAGGTAAAACGATTCTTGTAGTGGACAAGTCCATTTAAATCATGCACAATGGCAGCTATGGTTGGGGGAGTGGTGTAAAAGATATAAGGAATAGATAAATTATCACACAATGTACTTTATTGCCGATATCGATAGCTGAGTGCATTTTTAAGATAAAAAAGATTAGTTTTTTTATGCGTGAGCGTATCTGACAGGAACTGAGAATCTGTGACAAATATGCATGTAATAGCAAAACGGAAGAAATTAACTTCAAAGATGACATATTTGTCGACCAAAGCTGTTTTTACTAAACAACTAAATAATCGTAAATCATATTTTCAGATGATTGATATCATAATGCCGCCTTTTAAAAGCATTCTTCACATTCTTGAAAAATGGATTTCCCAGCGCATTCCTTTTAGAAAAGGACATCTGATTTCTTAAAATAAGTGCAGAGGTAGCTATTTGGAGCAAAACTCTCTCATCTTCCTTTATCAACACTTATCAATCATCGAGCTAAGGCATCTCTTAAATTTCTCACACGTGTGTTGTACACTTTAATGCAGCTTTTTGATTGTAATGGCACGCTGCATTTTTACCGCTAGATAAAAATAAGCCTTTTTAGAAGCTCAATAAAATGCAAGGCGATTAAGGTGATCGCACTTTCAATTTAAGAATGAGGCAATTTCTTTTAAAATGACTTCTTTAAAGGGTAATGTGAGGTAGATTAAAGTGGTGTTCAGGTTTTCCTGACATCATCAGTCTCAGTCGCAGTTGCCGCAAAAGCTAACATGGATTTGTGCAGAATCCTCATCCTGTGCATCCGTCGCGTTGCCACTCGGTCTTTGTCTGTTTTGCTTTACGCAGTGATTCATCAGTACGAGCGAGGCTCATGCTCAGCATCGCTAATTAACTTGCACTAGTTGTTGTACTAAATCTTTTGTCGATTTGACGATGATGATGATGGGACTTTTAGTTAGCTAAATACACACTGACACTGATGATGAACGTATCGGATCGCTTTTTATTTCCTTTTTGTTATGCACATGTCATGACATTTCTGATGATGAATAGGAATGGTGAATGAATAATGAGTGGCAAGAAGACGCAGGAAAAGTGTTGCTGCATTTGCATTAACAGAAGAATGCAAACAGACATGAATTAGGTAGGTGGGTAAAAAAATTGAAGCGAATGCAATCAACTATAGCACACTAAACTATAATTCTAGATTTGCATTTTACACACTATAATTTTTTTGCAGAGGTAAACAGGAAATTAACCAGATTTTCACTTAGAATGCTGTTATTTTAAAACTTCCGTCGAGCCACATATCGTCATCGTCATCATAACTGGCTGTGGCTGGCTGGTTGTACGTCAAAAAAAATTGAATTCTGCAGCGTCGTGTGTCGCAGTCTCATATGGGAGACGTAGTCGTGATGATGACCGTCAAACAATCAAATGAATGAATATAATCGCTCTAAATTTTGAATGCGAAATGAACTGTTTTTGTAAGCAGAGACGTCTGCATCTCTTGTTCGAACATTGTGTGACCACATTTTTAGCTGCTTTTTATTGTCGACGGTGACGAACTTGCATTTTGCAAAAGACAATAGGAAAGAGATTATACTTTGCAGTGCATTGTTGTTGTAATAGTTAATGCAGTGTTTATTGGAGTAGTGTGCAAAAAACTGTACACAGGTATGAGGTATGAACATGCAAAAAAAATTCGCTCACAAATTTTAAAAAAGCACATTGAGGAGAAATCTGTGTACATGTCATGTCCGCATTTTTTTCCTTGAAAAATCTTCATTTCTAATTAAGCATATTGAATGAATTGGATCAGGTCTAGATATATCGATTCGATCATCGATCTATTTTCTTTTTTATCAGTTTGATAAGCATATTAAGCATAACACATGCAATAAATCTATCATTAAATTGCACTTCGAAAGAGTTCAGCTTTTTCCGAGTTGAAAACGTGAGAAAGGACAAAAGGACAAGTCCGTCATGTCGCAGTCGCTCCGTGATGCGATTAGAGGAACTTTTTCTTGGGAGATACATAAAATTAAAAGCTGATATCCTTTTTGAAAAAGTGACCACGCCACACTGCCTCGGTGAGAAAACTTTAAACTTTTGTGCAAGTGACAAAGTGACAGATATAAATGGCAGAAGAGGATTGAAGAGAGAAAGGAAATATATTTCATGCTAATCAGCAGTCACATTTATGTGCGCAGTAGCTCCCTACAAATTCATCAGACAATAAAACAGAATTTTTAGGATTTAATAGGTTGACACTGCTTGATGAGTGTTGTTGTTTTTAATGGCATGAGCTAAAAAATTGACTGACTTTACAAGATGATACTTGGCAGAAAGGACTTTCAGGAGAATTAACGACACAGCGAATGCAATATAGATAACTGGGCAGCAGGAGCAATTAATGTCAACACAGAACCGGCAGCAGTCTTTATTGAATTTGCAGCTGCATCACAATTGGCATCGATAAGCAAAATAAATATCAGCTAATGAAAGCAGCAGCAGTCGATCGAAAAATGCGCACTCCTATTGGCAAAACTGATTTGATTTCAAGTGAAAATCAGCACTCTGCTCGATAGCCACCTCGCATTTATTGTAATTTTTATAGGGTGAAAATAAGTGCGTCATTAAATCTCCCTTTTTCATCTTCCGACAATATCCCATTCAAATCGTCGCTTGTAATTATTACTGTGCTACTCAAAGAAAAACTGCAGCAGCTTGGTTTTCCCTTTAAATCTACTCTTTACACGGTTCCTTTGATCAAATCCATCATTCATCATTCATCACATTTAACATCCCATCAAACAATGAGCAAACTCCAAAAAAAACTTTCATCAGAAAATACAATATGCATTATTTTGCATAAATGGAAATAAGTGATGATCAAATTTTACCTACCAAACTACTTTAAAACCTAAAACGCAGCTGTATTATTTTCATCTCTAAACTTTTTTTTATATTCAAGTCCCACTTTCAAAGAGCCAATTTTTTGTTAAAATTACGCATCGAACCATATCCAAACAATTTGTTGCTCTCTTCTGTTATCTTCTGTATTATCCGCCATCATTTGCACATTTAGCAAAAAAAAAATTAACGAGAACAAAACCCAGTCGCGAAAGAGAATACCTAACCTACCATACATTTTTGTCTGTTGAAGAGAAATAAAAAAAGGCGCACATAAAGTGTCTACAACATCGCCTAATGATTATGATCCTGATATGCTCATCACAATTTGAGTTGACAATTAAGGGGATCATCATATTCTCTTGCAGTCTTTTTTCGCAAGGTATCGCAATTTTCTGTTATAGCTCAATAAGCACTACTTGGGTTACAGTGTATTTCATCCCCTGCCTATTTCAGAACGTCTTGCGACGTTTATATTTTTGATGACTGCACCGTTATCCGACGCTTCATCATCATCACTATCATCACCAGAATGAAACGAGTTTTATGGAGATAATAGATTCTGCAGTGAAAGATTGCTGATGATAAAAGGTAGCAGACATATAATGCCAGTTGACTTTTGCAAAGAAATAAGCGATTAAAAAAGGATGAAGATGAGAAAAAAACAGAGTCAAACTCTTTTTTATTGTGCAAATAGTGCAGAGCGGTGTCTTCTTTTTCCTCGAAGAGAGAAAGAGAGCAAACTCAGCTAATCTAAATACCTAATTTCAGGAGAGGCATACAGGCATCTTGTAAGAAAAAAAGTGTACTAATCGACAGTGCAACAGAAAAGTACATAATCAGCGTGTCTTCTGCCTTTCTCATGATGGTATTGTAATGACGATAATGACTATGATAATGTTGATTGTTTCTTGTATGACAACAGTACGGATCACACTACTACGAGGAAAAAAATTGCGCGGTGTTTGTACAAACTGTAGAAGAATGGTCGGTGCATGAACGAGGCTGAATGAAATAATCACAATTAACAATCAAAGCCAATAGAGTACAGTTTGCTTTTTCATTTTAGTAGCGCAGGTAAAAGGGAATGAGCCGAGCTATGAAAATTGTTGGCTGTGCTTGTGGTGATACGAGACTGGGAGTTTTGTACCTACCTTGAAATGGGAGAGGAGTATGGGAAGGACTTTTAAAAAGCACTTTTTTCATTCTTTAGACGAAATGACGGCTTTTACCTGGTTTTGTTGTGAAATGCAAACAATTTCGTTGACTTGTTTGCTCACGCTGATATCCCGTAAAAATCAGCTCGACACGACTCCTCGTGATGCTAAAAATTTCGTCATCGTTCGAATAACGAGTCCGTTTCTTTCAGAGATTTTATGATTAGGGTTTTCTGGGATGACAACGGCCATTAAATGGTAGTGAACAGCCTTCCCAGTCATGGGATGAACTGGGAGGGTGTAGACGTTCACAGATTGCTTTATTTACGATACCAAAAAGGAACGCGAAGATGTTCGTAAAACGTAACGGACTCAGAAAAGCTCTTAATATTTATGACGCACAGAGAGGGGGAAACAAGTGGAGTTACAGGTGCATGAACGAAGACTTGAAAGAAGTTCGTCAGGTGACAGAGCTATTACTGCATCGCAGTATTTTGAAAAATTTCTGGTTTGCATGAAAAGAGTCAGACATGGTTCCATTGTTAAGATTTTAAAAATTGGAATAGAAAGGAAGGGATAGTGCATTTAGCATTTGATTTGAAAGAACTCACACGAAGGGCCTTCAGCGATAAGCAAAAGATGAAGTTTGAGTAATATGTTGCATTTGCATTCATCTGCTTTCTTTGAAAATTAAGTCTTCAAAGTTTTTTTCTCTGCTACTACATTCCCACATTCATTTGTTAAATTGATTTCACTTTTAGGTTGACTAACTAGTCTAAAACATGTGGATAGACCGGGACTACCTGTATACCCCGAAGAAAGCTTTTATTGGACCGTAATGCAAATTAAAATGTTTTGCTGAAATTCCCCACACGAGTGTAAAATGGGTTTAAAAACGATCCCAGAAGATACAAGTTCATTGGCCGACATCGCACCAGACTCCTTCCAGAAAAAGCCACTTTATGTTTGGGTAAGTAAAATGAACGCTCTTATAATTCTTACAACCTCCAGCATAACTATTATGATAGAGATAGACCTTTACAAATTTTGAGTGCAAGAAACATTTAGCACTCGAATTAATTCTCTTCTCTACTATTTTCAGCTCCGTTCCTTCGCAGGAAGGGAATTAGACGAGGATGACAGCTTCGCAAATTTCGTTTCCAGCAACGCGCTTACATACGCTCTCGAATACATGTAATATACTCACAGAATAATATAATAAAATACGTGTAAGAGCATTTTGGGATTTGAACTGTCAGAATTAAAATAATACTCATTCTTCCTACTGGCAGATTCCTCCTCCGTATTGTTTTCCGTAATCGGCTTATGATCTCTGTTTTGACATGATTTTTTGTATTTCAGTGGAATTGCCTCAGAGAGCGAACAATCCTCTCTTCACCTTTCCGCCATATTTGATGAAGAAAGTCACCATCAGTCCCGCAGCAACAAATATCCGCCCCACTTCGAGTCAGAAACAAAAAGCCGGATACAACAACTCAACCGCATTTTCGTCGAGCTCATCTCATATTACGATTACCACCATGGTCAGATTGTAGCAATTAAGCCTCCTAATACTGTCCATATCTCATCATCATGTCATCTCTGCGGTGTAAGGGAATTCGAGAAATTCCTGTTTCTCATTATGGGAGCAGCTATTCAAGGCACCCAGAAACAAGAGACGATAAAGAAGATTAAAAGATTTCCTCAGGAAATTCAAGAGAGTTTAATAAATTGCATTAAACTGGTGAGTACTTTCGAGAGTGACTCAGTTCATTTTACAGCTCCTCACGTGCACACACAAATGCCTACCTATGTGAACATGTGTTGTCGTTGTGCAATCATAATCACTAATTGCTATCCTTTGCAATCATGAAATCATACCTGTATAGTAAAAAATTGATTTATTTGTGATAAATAGCCCTATCAAGAAATTTATTAATTAGAAAATCTCCTCTTTAAAACATCGTTAGTACTTTCTTCATGCACGCAGTAATTAAAATTCCATTTTTTCAATGTCACTGAACATGATCATTATTGAAGGAACAGCGTCACTTTCTTTTATTCTCAGTCACATCAATCTTTTCCTCTTTTCGCTAGATTGCTGCGGATAGTCCTGAGCTTATAAATATCAAGTCATGGCAAGAATTCCACAACTTGGATGAAGACGAGCAGAAGAAAACGTATGAAAACCTGTTGGCAGTAATTAGACGTTTGCTAATTGAAAGAAATGAGTCAATTCAGGTAAAAATCAAACAATTCATTTATTCATTTCCTGCCATTAGCATTCAAAACAGAAGGGAAAGGCTGGCATGATTTATTTCATTCTGTCTGCTTGTACAACCTGTAATAAATCATTTTCACATTTTGAATTTTAAAAATTTTAAAAACACTATCTGGCTCTACCTCTACAGAACCAGCTTTTATCCGACTACTACGCTGGATTCATGAATTGCAGCCAGAGGAGAATTTACGAAAGTAAAGGATTTGGGAGCTACTCCGATACAGAGAAATATTCGGATGACACGCGGATGAGTGCCGCAATACGACAACTTCGCGAGGAATTGTGAGTTTACACATGAAAGTGGGAATCTTTTTTTATACATAAAAAATTCATTCCGCTCAACTGGCAAGAGACGAGCCGGAAGAATTTCAAATAAATCTGTATGCAAAGTACAATTTAAAGACTCGATTTACGCATTTTTATGACCTGCTTATGCAACTAGGCAAGTGAAATCGGAACTGCTTCAGGAGTGCCGGGAAGAGCTTGAGATCACCAAGTATCAAGTGAGGGAGTTGGAAACGGAGCTGACTGAGACGCAAATTAAGCTGCGTGCCTACAAAAAAGCCAGAGATGAGTTGGACGTTTTGCGGGAGGGCCAAGCCAAGAATACTCGGTTGGAAAGTGAACTTCACAGGCTGAAGACAAAGCTAGAGGAAGCCGAGCATGTTTATGAGCGGGTGGAAGTTTTGGAAGTAGAAAATAGGTATGTACTATATACGCAATACGCATATTTCCAGTTTTTTTGAGATGGCAATGATGGTATGCGGAAACGACATGAGATTAGCTTTTTGTAATGTGCAAAGCTATAATAAAACAACGCAATTTCGCACTTTTTATCTTGTTTTAGAAAACTTCAACTGCAACATGACGTTCTGGTAGACCAGATTAGCTTCCTCTCTCTGGATCGGCCTAGCTTTGAGCTGAGCAGTAGTGGCAGCATTGGTCTCGTTCCAAATCTCTCTGTTGATCTCGACCGCACTCTTACAAGGGATGAAGATAGATTCTTTGAGTCCGATAAAGAGGATGAAGAAGAACCCTCCGTAAAAGAGAAAATAGTCAATGCAGTGGTAGCTTACACAACTGGAGCTGTTCCAGTTCAAACTATTGAAGAGGAACTGCAGGATGCTGAAAAGTCAAACTGTGAGCTATCCGATAAGCAAGATGAGGAGAGTGAGCCTAACAAAAATGAGAGTGGGGTAGCTGAAGATGAGCCTCCTAGAGGCACTGAGATTATTCTTGAGGACAGCCAATGCAACAATGCCGACACCGAATCTGATTTTAGCGCCCAGCTACTTGATGAGAATAACCGAAATGAAGCAGAGCTAGGTCCGCTGACATCCACCCCCGTTTCCCAAACTAAGCAGGTGGAGCAAAAGTCACAAGAAGTACAAACTCCTCCATGTCAATTGAACTCAAAGAGAAAGAAAAGGTCAGCGGTCGTAAATGTGAAGAGGTCAAAGAAGCCTATTTACATACCAATGATTCCAGGACAAAGGCTAGTGCCAGTGGTACCGGAGGACATGGTCGGAGAAAATCTAAAAGGGTTGGAGCAAGAAGGAAGTGCCAGTCCGGCCATAAAAGTGTTCAAAATATATAACGTTCATAGACCTTCATCCACGAGAAGGAGGGCTTCTGGAAAGCCTAAAAAGTTCAAGACACCCAGTGGGTAAGTTTTCAATATATGTTACTTTAAGGTACTTTACTTTCGAGACAATGCAATGGAGAATTTATCGATAAATGATAATGATTATGCTCCTCTGTAGACGTCAACTTACTGAAAAGCAAGCCGTTCCAAACCCCGACATCGGAAATGAGGCAGATGAAGAGTTAAGTATTAGTCCAAATGGGCCGCGTGAGTCTGATTTAGAATCCAACAATGAAGTTAACGGGCATATTGAAAAGCCAACACCGGACGAAGACATCTACTTCTCTCCCAATCCGGCCGTGGTACACGCTGAAGGTACACCTCCAATTGCTCCACCGCTAGCAAGCCCCTCCACATCTCAGGTTCCAAATCATGTTCCATCCCCTAGCCATTATGGAACGACTACTGCTTTTCCTATAACTAACGGAGTGAGAAATACGCACATAGTTCATCATGTCACATTCAGCCCAAATGGTGGTATGCCTAATAATCCAGCGGAGAATGAAGATGAACACCACAGCAATCATCTAACCATTTATAACCACAATAACAATATAGAGAAAGATGTCCCAGAAACAGTTCAACTCCCTTTGCTCCGCATTTCGAACGGCATAAACGTAACCCTGCAACATTCCGACACTGAGGATGAGGAGGATGAAGTTACAAAACGGCTGCGGTCCGCATTTAACATTCATTTGCAGAATCAGCTCCAGCAACAGCAGAGCCAACAGCAAAATCATCTTCAAAATCATCCAAGCGAAGAAAGAAGCTCCCCCTGTCAAGCCTCGCCATCCACATCACTGCCCATTAACAGCCAATTTAACAATAATAACAACGAATTCAACTTTAGTGATTGCAACATTCAAGTCAGCCTTAGAAATAGTTCGGTGAAACCTGCCACTGCATTTATCAATAAGATTTCTACTTTAACTTCCACGAATAATTTCGGAGGGAGTGGCGCCCCAGTCCCAAGTGGAGGCATCCTAAGAGGAAATTCTTCAACAATGAACTCCACAAACCCTCAATACTATCAAGGTTATAACCCGCACCAGCACCCCCATGAGAGCTCATCGGAAGATGATGAGTCTGTGTGGTATGAATATGGATGCGTGTAAAATAGATGTCCCACTTTAGTATGTATTTTAGAATCTAGCAATGAAAATTAAAAAATTAAATGAAACACTCCGGCACTCGACAATTATCCTCTTTGCCCGTGTAATGAAAAGTCACATCAATACAACAATACAAGTTTAGGATATTTGAATTTGAAAAAAATTTAGTCATTTTTAATATTTGAAACAATCACTTTTACACCAAATGACAAGGGTTTTTAACAACATTTTAACTATGAAGTGCATTTATTTGCAATAAACTAGTAGAACTTTTTAAGAACATAATTTACAACATTTTATATACCCGTGTAGTGCTCGTATGTAATGCAATGCTGTATCTAAAACGATATTAAATTTAATCATCGAATTTTAAGATTTGAAACGTTAAAAAAATATTTTAGTTGTTTTAAAATAATGACTACAACTGAATTGTTATCGTATTTACCATTCCTTATCAGTCATCGAAATAATATATGTTATTACTTACTACAATATGTACTCTTTACAGATTTTAAGCGCATAGATAACGTAGGGGTAAGAATTTTTTTATAAAGTTGTCCGCGTTTCCTATAAAGAGATTGTCATTAATTAGAAATAATTTAGGAATTCCAACTTTTTAAAAATGATTATGTAAGCTACGAGTGGTCATTGTTATATTATTCCGGTAAAGAATAATTATCCGGAATATGTCATCCTAGTTCTATTTTATGTACAAACAAGCGCTAAATGCTTAATATTATTGTTAGTATCTATTATAGTTGAACTTTGCAATTATCATGATAGCTATTTCAAGAAAATTATTAAAAATATCGAACAATTTCTGCTAAAAATATATTTCCTTGATTATTTTTTAGGTGGCTTGTATAAAATACATCAATGGGCAATGGGGTAAAATTGCTATTTATCTGATTTTATATGGCAATTAATTAAGTTACAATACTAATTTGGGGCTGGGGAATTCCTTATGCATGCAAATCATAATTTTCGTGACCCTTCTCATGACATAAATTTAGTTAAGCTATGGCTGCGTGTGGTTTATTACGCATGGTTATTTCCAGGCGCCAGAAAATAAACGCATGCAGACTATTCTGCACTGCACATAGCTCAGCCCTCTCCTCTCACTCTCACACTCATAAAACCATAGTCATTATGGAGGAGCGGTGCAAATTTTAATGTTAGTTTAATCTTTGGCAAAATTAAATTTCAAATATTATTTCCGCACGTTATAAGCTTTTTATAACTAGCATACATGTCCGGCTTGTCATGAATTACACTATTCCGAAATCTCAAATACATAATAATCTTTCCCAGTACACAAAATCGTATGCGGGATAATTAGTTGCTTATTATAAAATGCGGCACGCTATGGGATTTCTTAAATTTCTGACATTGAATAAAAAATTAAATCGCCATGTACTGCATAATATAATAATTAAAGCAAAGATACACCGCTGCTGCCTTTGAGAGTGTTTTCCGGTGAAGAGTTTTGCAATAGCTAATCACCCACGAATTAGTAATTAAATCTCTCATTCTGCGTCCCACTCCATTACATACATAGCGATACCACTACCAGGGGAAAATTGCATTACCTATATACATTTGTCCTTTAATTTTTCATTGTCAGAATAGTATAATGGGGAACTTTAAGTATTAACCTATCATAATTCAACTATTTAAAAGTGCATATTTCTTTGAATTTTGTACTGGTACAATATGCATGTATTATGGACATGTTATAGGAATAAAGAATGTGCGCGCATGTAGTAGTCATTTTCTTCAATTTTCTTTGAGCCATTTGCGTAATAAGAATGCGTATTTAACCAGAAGAAAATAAGGAAAATCTAGTAGCTTACTTTTATCCATACGTTTTACTCGTAATGAAATAAACCCAAATGCAAACTACATTTTATTCATCACTGAAGGAAACTAACCATATTGCTCATTGCTCATATAATCTCTAACGTGGCGGTGGGTGAGTCAAGGGGCTTCAGCATTTCGCCTTGTGTAACGACTAAGCTAAGGTTTAACTCCAGAAAATTTCAGTCAGTAAACAATATCATCCAAACTAGTCCAGAAGTTATGAACGATACCTCCAGCACATAAATTTTGCTAACCAAATAATAGAAAAAAATTGTAAGCCTGCATTCCAAAACGTGGGGGCAACGTGAAAATTATTATCGTTTTCAAAAATACCTTCTGTAAAATGGTTAAGACAAAAGAAAATAGTTCTACAGCGACTGAAACAAGCAAAAGCCCTGCTTCATTTATGAGTGAAGATGAAATGCAGGAATTTGAAGCGCTGTATCCGGTAATTATTGAAGAGTTAGTCCAAGTGAATGACGAAATGATGCCGGAAATGGAAATAATAACTGACTGGATGGTGCGGGCGATGAATTACAACGTGTGTGGAGGAAAAAAGCTAAGGTTAGTTCAAATTTGCCACAAAAAGCTATCACTTCCAAGAAAATTAATTAATTGTTGTTCACCTTTATTTTCAATGTTTATTTCCTTTTTCCAGAGGACTCATGGTACCAGTGTCTTACAAAAGTCTGTGCAAAAATCCAACTCCCGAATCTTTGAAAAAAGCGTACATACTTGGATGGATTGTTGAGATGGTATACGTACTACCAATATCCTTAAACATAAAAACCCAGCAAGTGAATGTTAATTTTTAAACTGTATTATTTATGTTCGTGCAGTTTCAAGGTGCAAGTCTCGTCGCGGATGACATGATGGACAATAGCGAAACCAGACGGGGAAAGCCTTGCTGGTATAAAGTTGATGACGTGGGAATGCTTGCCGTGAATGACTGCTTCCTGCTGGAGATATCAGCTTACCGCCTCGTGAAAAATTACTTCTACAACGATGACTGTTACCAAGAACTTAACGAGACTATTAGAGATATCGTGCATAAATCTATATTCGGACAAGCGTTAGATTGCCTTATGGGACGAACTCAAGATATTCCCCAGAGGTATTTTTGTAAAGAATTTAAAATGATTTTATTAGAGAAAGCACATAAATCAATGAGTTTATGTAGAAATGACGTTATTAAAATGTAATTATTTTAATGCAGTTTTACAATGGAAAGGTACAACGCGATCGTGAAATACAAAACCAGTTTCTACACAATGATTCTTCCGGTCTTCCTTGCTATGACTCTTGCTGGAATAAATAAAAAGGAGACCAAGGAGAAAGTGGCAGAGGTCCTACTGGAAATCGGTCATCTTTATATAGAGATTTGAACTTGCCAAAATTATATGAAGAGTATGAGACAGAAGCTCAGACGAGTATAACTGCAAAGCTTAAGGAATTACCGGAAGACGTCGATGAAGAAGTGTTTCAGCAACTATTTTTGAAGATTTATAAACGAAGGAAGTGATGATAAATAATATAATTTGAATGCACTGAATTCAGTAAATTCATACATTGGGGCTGTAATTAATTATTAAAACTGTTCGCAATAACATACATTCAAATGCGTTAAATTATTTTGCTTATGACAATCAATCGGTAATTCAAATCATTGTTGT
>JAHZND010005043.1:0-13331 GCA_027744115.1 Acrocyrtus sp. NNG-2020 | reverse complement strand
AAACCGCTGCTATCTCCATCCCGTTCTGCTCTCCACGGACTCGTTTCGACCAAAGAATGCAGAGTTGGAGTAGGAGTAGTAGTGGCCGGGTCCAAAAACTTCAAAGTCCATAGTTTCCTGTTACAGCCCATTCGCTCAGCATTCTTTTCCCGTTGTATTGCCTCCAAGGCAAAATAAAAAGAAGGAGGAAGTGGAAGTGAAGTAAAAAAAGCGCACTCATTGTCCGTACAGCAGGGCAATGTAAGCAGCGTTATCCTGCAGAACATCGTAGCATAGCCTTAGCCACAACGGAATATGCCCAATTGCTGCATTGCTTCCCTGTCAAAAAATATATATATTTCTGGGCCGTAATTTGGAGCACTACTCTCAAGGGAACGTGTTTGACTCCAACTAATGTTGGACTCCGATATCAATTCCTATTCCGTCTAAAGTCTCTGGAGACCTCTTTCCCATGGCCCTGTGCTGCTGCGCCCCCTCCTCTGACGATATTTGCTCCTGCTGATATTTCTAGACTCATCTGCACAAAACATTTCTCAGACAGTCGAGCCTCATCTTTCCAACGACTTCTTCCACTCACAAAAAATATCTCTCTTGAGCTTTTTATTGTTCCGAACATGCAATGCAATGCCATTTGCGCTCATCGTGCCAATATTTCTTTGTCCTCCTCTCGCCAACTTCGAGGAAAGAAGCTGACTAGTGACTGCAGATACCCGATTCCAGGTTGTTTTGGTGACGTCTTTAATGAGAAGCTCCTTCATTGGCACGAGCTGCCATTGTTTCGCCATTTTCTCGCAGGGGAATTGCCACTGAAAAAGAAGGTGGCTCTATTTTTTTTCTCAGCCCGTTCGACACATTTCAGCGGGAATGGAAAAGGTACAAAATAATTTCCATTGACTGGACTCCTTATTGCCTATGAACTCGTTTTTTTGGCCATTTTCGTCCCAGCAAACGGCACAGTAGCTGCAGCATAGCTGATTTTTTTTATTCCGTCCTTCCTTCTTATCCGACTTCTCGTCATTTAAGAGGAAGAAAAAAGTTTTATTTTTTGGAGGAGCAGAAATGAATGTGAGTTTTGCTGAAACATGTTTACAGAGCTAAATGGGATTCAAAAGCAAATAGACACGCTCTGGGCTTTCCACTCCGTCTTCAGTAGAAGACGGAGAAGCGCTGCCGAGCAATAATAAATTTTTTTAATTCATTCCACAAAGCAAAGAAAAACAAAAACGCTCCCTTCAATTCTCCCATTTCTCCTCCATTTTCCTTTTTTTTATTGGCACAGTAGCTACAAAAGATAGCTGATTTTTTTTATTCCGTCCTTCCTTCTTATCCGACTTCTCGTCATTTAAGAGGAAGAAAAAAGTTTTATTTTTTGGAGGAGCAGAAATGAATGTGAATTTTGCTGAAACATGTTTACAGAGCTAAATGGGATTCAAAAGCAAATAGACACGCTCAGGGCTTTCCACTCCGTCTTCTACTGAAGACGGAGAAGCGCTGTCGAGCAATAATAAATTTTTTTAATTCATTCCACAAAGCAAAGAAAAACAAAAACGCTCCCTTCAATTCTCCCATTTCTCCTCCATTTTCCTTTTTTTTATTGAGAGCAGCTCACAGGAGAGAAGAGCTCACATCGGGGAAAAGCTCAGAGTGAGCGAGAGCGAGAGCAAGAAGCTCCACGCATCATTTACAGTAAAAATAAATGTTGATCTTTGATCTCTTCGAGTTTCGTTTTCTCATCCCTCATTTCCGTTTGTTTCGTATCGTATTGATATGGAAGAGCATTCCGCCTCCTCATTCAGATTTTTTTTTTGGCTTTTATCGCCATCGGCAAAAACCTTCCACCGGCAGTATCTCCAGTCAGTGTGGCCCTCATTGTCTTTAATTTGCCAGTTTTAATGCTCCTATCACCCACTGATCTCAATGAGGAAAAAAAGAAACTGCTCATCCCGGCAGAATGGGCGATTACTGGAATAGACTGTTATTGTCTGAGGAATATGAGGTCCCGCTATCTCTGGAAGACACTATTTCCCCCCATTTCCTCTTAATGTTTTGAGTTTAAACCGGGTCGGAATTTTTATGGGAGGATTTTCTTCCAAAAATTTTGGCCGCTCGCAGAGAGAGAGAGAGAGAGAGAGAAGGAGAGACCCTTTCGAATGTCTTCCATTGTTGGCAAAGACTGCGGAGCGGTGGTGAGTGAAAATGCCGAGGGCAGACGGTGCCCTTTCTTTTTCTCCTTTGTCCTCCTCCTGGAGGTGCTCTCATCCCGGCAGAATGGGCGATTACTGGAATAGACTGTTATTGTCTGAGGAATATGAGGTCCCGCTATCTCTGGAAGACACTATTTCCCTCCATTTCCCTTTAATGTTCTTGAGTTTAAACCGGGTCGGAATTTTTATGGGAGGATTTTCTTCCAAAAATTTTGGCCGCTTGCAGAAAGAGAGAGAAGGAGAGACCCTCCGAATGTCTTCCATTGTTGGCAAAGACTGCGGAGCGGTGGTGAGTGAAAATGCCGAGGGCAGGCGGTGCCCTTTCTTTTTCTCCTTTGTCCTCCTCCTGGAGGTGCAATGCAGTGGGTCAAAAAAATGCCAATTTTCCAGGCAAGCCGTGCTCTCTCTCTCTCTCCTTCTCCCTTCCTCCCAGGCTCATCTCCTCATCCCTACAAACCTTCCCCACCTTGGGGAAACATGAATAAAAAGGGAAGTGTGTGAAGAACACGGCACAAAATTAGCTTCATCTCCCACAGCAGTTGCCCATAAAACTTCACACTGACTGCACCAGTGCCGCCGGTGCGGAGAAAAAAAAGACTGGTGATCATCTGGATGATGATGATAATGCTGCTGATGCCATATCACTTTCCCCAGTTTACTTCCACCTTTCTCCTCCTTTTCATTTGCTTATGGGGTGATAAAGGTGTCGAGGTGGAAGTGGAAGTGGCAGTGGTGGAGTCATCCCTACTCCTCGCTCACCGAGCCGGAGTCGTTGAGTGTGTGAGTAGTGTGTGGAATGTAAAAATGCAAAATAGCTCCGGCTCCAGCTCCAACTCCAACATCATCTCGCCTCCCCTTCCCACTCTCACTGCGACGCCAAAGACAATGAAGTTGCTGTGAGGCTTCCTCTGGATCTTTCCTCTGATGCGTCAAATACTTCATTTCACTTTTTTTTCCGGCAAGGGAAAATAACTGTAAAAAGGAAAATTTTTGTATGCATGCTCAACCATATATGTAAAATGCTGGAGAAATATCTTGCAATCCCGTAAAACCAGAAACGGTTCTAGCTTTATCCAGCGCATAACCCTAAAAAATATTTCCAGAAGAAATGGAGAGAGAGAGTAACCTTTTTCTCACGTCAACATGTTCTTCAGGTCATCTGGGAAATGATGTGCTGTTTCCAGTCCTTTCCACTTTTTCCAGTAAACTACTCCGCACTCCCTTCCCAACCAGTGTGGTATACACATTGCAGCCCATTTAAGTTTTCGCAGCCACCTGAAATCATTGCAGCAGAAAAAAAAATTACGAGCGCCAGGATGCTTTATTCATCCTGTCTTTCTATTTTTTTTCGTCCTCCTTTGCTGCAGCCTTTCTCATTCTCACAAAGGAAAAGGAACTATAACTCCAGCAAACACTCCAGGACTACTCCGTAATATATTGGCTTTTATACTTTTTTCCTTCTTCCTCCATTTCCTTCCTGATTCCCGCTTTATGAAGCAGTTAACGGGAAACGGGAATGAATGGCAGGACAGAAACGAGATGAGCGAAGATGACTTTATGGCTGGGGACGAATAAATGTAGGTGGATGCTCCTGGAAATTCCTCGCAGATTTGATTCCTTTTCTTGCGCTCCAAAAACGGAGTATATGAAAGTACGGGAAAATGGGGAAAACTGGATACGGAGAAAGAAAAGAGAAAGCGGGAGAGCTTTTCTCCCAGTTGTTGTTTATCATGGAAGTCCCTAGGAACCTGTACATTATTCTTGAGATGTTTTGGGGGGACAGTTTAATTAACGAGTGTGATTAGAGTCCGTGAGGAGAGTCCTCCACTCCCTTTCCCCTACGCCTTTTCGCTTACCTATGCCACAAGCCGCCACGCACCGCACAGAAAACCCATAAAAAATTGTGCACATCCTCAATCCACATATCTACGAAACTGCTTTCCCTTTTTTTCCTTAACCTTTCTTTTTTAGCCTTCTTTTTCCTTCTTCGTCTCCGCTGTCCTTCTCCTTATAAAGCCATTGCCATTGTCTTCCCAACATCTCTGAACAATACCAACAGCTATCCCTTTCCACTTTCACTCCACCTTCTCCTCGTTTATAAGCCCAAGCGGCATTTCACCCGCTTTCCCATTATTTATTATTACTTGCGCCTCCCGCTACGTCACGCGGACACCTTTTCAGATAGGATTACTCTATCCAGAGGAGACACCACCGCTTTTCCACCTTACCAATCCGGTCAACTAAATTTATGGCAATATTCCAGGGAAATAGTCCTTTTCCTTTCTTCAATTGTAAAAGATGTGTATTTTACTCGAAAAAAAAAATATTGCCCACAAAAATGCTATCCTTTTATCCTTTTCCCTAGTTTTTGAGGCGGAAGCAAAAAAAAGCGATAATCGGATAGCGTTTCTGCAAGACACTCGGCGAGTGGATAATCTTCCGCGGAGCCCATATATATTTATGGTGCCCACCTATGAAATGAGAAATGAGTCGTGTTTATTGCACTCTTCTATCGGGTCCCAGTCCGCCGTCGCTGTGACATTGTGAAGCGCTCACCATCACCACTCACCATCACCTCCACTCAACATATTTTTTTTGTAAATGAAAAGGAAGCAATCTGGAGAAAGGAGTGGGAGAGTGGAAGATGCTCGATTTCTGCTGAAAATGCCAAAGGAGCGATTTAATTCGACATTTAAAAAACCGTCTCACATTCACTTGTTTTTAGCTCGCTCTTTTTCTGACGTAGTAAAAGCACTACTTTTACTATGCTATTATTCCACCGAAAAATACATATTCCCGTCGGCATTTCCAACGTGTAAACGGTAGATGAAGGTGTTATATGCTTGCCTTCTTGAGGAGGAAAAAAAATATTCCCTTATCTTTCCACAACTTTTTTATAAATATATTTTTTTGGAAGACAGTTTCCAGCTACAGCTCCACAGCCGTAGTAGTTGTGAGATGGGAGATGTCGCGGGTATTTTTTTTGAAAGGATGTTAGAAAGAAGGAAATAATAAATTCATTAGGAAGGTATCAGCTAAAGTGGTTCTATCAAAATGTACCTAAAGCAAACTGGAGCAGAAAAAAATGTGTTTGGAGATGATTTGCATTTGAGTTGGGGGAAGTGTTGGAGTAAGCGGAAGGCAGCAAGGATTGTCAAGTCCCAAAGAAGACAGGTGATTTCCCAGTGCAGGGCTCATTCCTTTTATTGCAATTGAGGAAGGAAAAAAAGGGCGACAAGGAGGGAGAGAGAGAGAAAGGAAAATGTTCTCCGGTTAGGTATGTAGATTGGTCGTCGTGTCTGTGAGAAAGCTCATTTGTTGACGGAGGGGCATGGGAGCATGTTCGTGTGTGAGTGTGGGATGCATAATGCGAGCTGGTTCCAAGCGAAAGGATAATATTCAGGGAAGCACACTGAACACAATTACGGGAGGGAATTGAGGAGGAGGCACGACCAACGAAGAGGAGGAAAAATGAGATATCAAGTGTTGAAAAAATCACAGGGGATCCCTTCCAACTACGCTAGACCATGTCATGTAGAAAATGACACGAAAAACACTTCCCTTTCTTCCCACTTATTCCCCCTCTCAGTGAAAGAGAGAGACAAAAGGAGAAAAACGGAGGAGGAAGAAATAAAACCTGGGGAAATCTAGAGAAAGAGGAAAAAAGGAGAAAAAACAGGAGGGCAATCATCGTAATAGAAACGGGTGACACTTTTACCAGTCAAAAAATTTAAAAGGTGGAAGAGCTACTCCATGACAATCAGGGAAGGAGTGAAAATGGCAATCCCATACAAAACCTTTCTCCCTGTTGGATGGAGACAAGGGATGGAGAGAGAAAAAAAAGGTGGATGAAATTTGTTGACGCGTTGTCACCATTCTTCCAATCTTTTGGAAGGGCTCTCCCTGAAATAAAGCGTTTTTGCATAGTTATGAAATGAAATGAGCTCAGATATCACTAAAGTCCCTCCGGGAATTGTGACGTGTTGTGTCCTCCCGCGCCAAGGAAAATTGCTGCGCTCATCCGAATATTTGGGAAGAGAGCTCCAAAATTTTGTAGGATGAGCTGCTTTGTTGAGATCTCGTAACAAATTTCCTGTGTGGAGCTATGTCCCTTGCAGCGGGGCTCATTTTCAGTGCGTCACCTTTGCATGGAGGAGTGAAGTGGAGCGAAATATTCTGAAAGTGGCGTGGTGCGATTAAGACCGAAATGTCTGGAGCTGGGCTTGGCTACATCGCATAAAAGAAGGAGCTGAGCTGTCTCGAGGGACATCCTCCGGCAAAAAGCTACTCTGTAGACCTTGAGCCAGTATAGAGCTCTATTAATTCAGAGAACAAAAAAAGTGCTCTGAAGCCAACTCATATTATGACATCGCATCCAATCTTATTTTGAGATTGGCGTGATGGCCTGGGTGCTCCATGCACCGCTTCTTAGGAACAAGCTCATTAGTGACTGTGGTCATCTTCCCTCTTCCTGCAGTCCCTCTGGCACAAGTGGAGAGCTGGGACTAGACTGGTTCCTTTGACTCTTGCTGCGGCAGAGAGAAAAGTCCGGAAAGAAGAAAACAAAATAGGAAAATACTTTCCCTCAGCTTACTTCTTACAGCAGGTTTGCTTCCCCAACATCTCGAAAATTTCCAAGTCTCTCCTTCTCCGAATAAGTTCACATTTGCTGTAAAAAGTCAGCAAAATTTCGGGGAAGTGTCTCTCCGCTGAATTTGCATCTCTCTTCTTCTCTCAAGAAAACTGTCCTTTAATCAGAGAGCCAAAAGAGACGTTGCAGAGTTGCAGCAGTATGCAGAAATCGGGGTCAAGTATGCCCTCGACGGATACAGTGATTGGCAGTAAGCGCCAATGAATTCCTTAAGAATGGGCAATTGGACGATATAAAGTATTCCGAGTTGGAGTCGCAGCACACTCCAAACAATGAGCAAGCATATATTTTTGAAATGGTTTAATAAGACAAAAACAGAGTCTAAAAATGCTCAGTGAGCTGAGTATGAGGAGAGTAGGAGCATATGAAGTTGGAGACTGCACAGAATAATGTTGGTGGATCCAGCTCCAGCTCCAGCTCTCGGTATCTGATCACGAGCGAGCGAGTGTAATCATCGAGGCTTTGGAGGAACTCTCAGGGGGTTTCCCGCCGCACCAAAATGTATCGTCTTCCTGAATAATGATTAACTCCGCAAAATAATGTTCTCTACTGGGAAATAACATATTTTCTCCCTTTTCTGCACCACTCCTTCTTTGCCGGTTCTCCCACTCGAAATATGTCGCTCCAGCTCCATTCCCGTGGAGGAATGTGGCCCGAATTTTCGCTGCTCTCCGGTATCCATCCAAGTATTAACTGTTGCCATTATTTTACTCCGCTGCAGCGTGCTGTTGCGCTGTGCAGCTGCTTCCACATACACAGCTTTTCCTCCCTCCACTCCACTCCTGGACTGACGTACATATTTTTGACGTTGTGGATGAAGCTGGAGCGGGGAAATGTGGATTCACTTGTTCTTCTTGAGTGTGGGTGAATGTGCATTATGGGCACTTTTTTTGTGATCCTCTGCTTCTCTCCACACACAAAAATTGAGCTTGTCCCAAGAGAATTTCTACGAAACACAAAAGTAGTATCTCTTTGAAAAATTGCTATACGCCTTCAGCCACTGCGACCCAAAACATGGATATAGTCAGAGATGTCTGGAGCAAGGCTTCTGCCGCTCACGCAAAAAAAATGTTGGAGATGAGCCTCGGTCCACATTGTTCCTTGCTTGTTATTATCTACGTAGGCACCTCACCACTACTACTACCACTTCCATCTGGAAATGGAGATCTACACAAAACAATAAAAACTGGAAAGGTGTATTGTGTTCCTGGATATACTGACAAAAGAGAAATGGAGCTTCCAGCATCGCACTTGCACCTGCGGATGCAAGTTCTTTCGGAGACGGAGCTTTGCTTGGAAAAGCTCCATCATTTTTATGTAATTCGTTTCATGAAGTGTCCTGATTAAAGCGCTATGTGGATTAAGCTGACGACTGCGAGCATTTTNGTAATTCGTTTCATGAAGTGTCCTGATTAAAGCGCTATGTGGATTAAGCTGACGACTGCGAGCATTTTTATTCGGGTAAAAGAAGCGATTGGAAAAAAATAATAATTTTCGCCTGTTGATAGGCTGCCTTTATAATTGTATTTCCGCTAGGAGGGCGCGCACTTCAGAGGGTGAGAAAAAACCAAATTATGAAGAATTTTTTTTAAATGGGGAAAAGTTGGATCAGGATGTGAAAGGCCTGCCTATTTTCTTGTAGGCAGTCTTGTCTTGCCAGAGGAGAAAACGGAAGTTGATTAGGACGAGCATAGGTCCCATATTTCTCTGCCTTTTCCACTTTTTTTATTGGAATTCCAGCGCAGGTTGCCTTTTTTTTACGGTGATAAGGTGAGTTTTTTAGGAGTACGCTGCGCGCCCTGAGTTGATGGAGAAAATGCAATTACCCGGGAAAAAGACCAATTCGGAGGAAGATGTAAATACGCATTTTTCACGGAGTAAAAATGAAAGTAGTAATAATCGTTCCACTTGTCAATTTTCAAATCCACTTTTTATCCCATTAATAAACGTTTATAATCCTCCTCGAGCTCTATTCCCGAATTGGAAAATTTTTTTTTGGAAAGAGTAAACGTATGCTCGCTCGCTCGTAAGCAGCAGTAGCAATAGCAAAGTCGTAAAATATTGTTTTGCCAATTTCACATTTAGCTTGTGTGTGATGGAAGATGGAAGGAGGCGTAAAAATACTTTCCATTTGTTTTTAATATGCGCCCCGTCGTGATAAAATCAAGTTACACTTTCAAAACTCCATTTTGGAGTCAAACAACCGGTAAAAAATGTAGCTCGCCCTGTACAAATTTCGCATTCTTACCATTTACTACCCTCCCAACTACTTATTTCGCCTCCAGACTCCAGCCGAATATATTTTTTATGCCTTCACATCGAAAAATTTAATTTTACCAATTTCATGAGCATATCTCACGAAGTGGTATCTGATCTCGCAGTTAACAGCATTTTCATCTCTGGATTTTCCGCTTTTCCAGCTCAATTTGAATCAGAAAAAAACGAATGCCTAGTTAAATCCGAACAAAAAAGACAATAAGCAGCAGTTATTAAATTGTTGACAGCCAGCGCATCCAAATCCACGTTCAAATTCCACTCCTCTCCCAGAGCGTTTTTGTGCTTTCTTTCCCCTTTCAATACACATTTCATGATGGCTAAATAATGTCATTAATGTCCAATCGTTATTTAAAATCCCGGAAAAAAGCTGAAACGGATTGAGAGAAAAATCAATGCTTTTCTATCGTGCCAGCAATGAGAAGGGACTTGAGAGCACGTTTGCGGCTCAATGGAAAAAAGGGATTTATGAAGGATAGCCAGCCACTTAAGGAGAATAGGGACGGTGATTATGTATAATTGTTAGGGAAGGGAGAGAGGAAGAGGAGGAGACAAAACACTTTTTTTTATTCTTTTTACATCGGTTTTTCCCTTCCATCTCCGTGCTGAAATCGCTTTTAGGTTGATGTCTCTGTTTGACCAAAGTTTTATTGAGTACGGAAGCCAGCATGGAAGTGGATTTTTATAGGGAGACTACTTCAAGTAGAGTAGCTCTCTGGCTAGTCTGGTAGAATTTCTGGGATTGCTCGTCCACGCATAGAAGAGCTACCACGTGCACGATACCTATCTCGTTCGTCCTTCATCTCTCTTTACGGAATGGTGTGCTGCCCGGTCTGACTTTGCACGTCCACAAATGGAGGAAGGAGGAATGTATACGCACTCCATTTACTTGGTCGGTTTGCGCTGTCATGGGCTGACACAATGCAACGGAGAAGAAGTGGATGCGGACCAAAAAAATATCTGCTCCAGAGTAATAATGGAATTGTAGTAAGTAGCCGAGTGGAATTAGGATCATTCTTCTCCAGAGTGGGTACAGCATGTGTGCCTAGGTGGAGAAGATGTGGACTCGACTGTGGATATATATGAAGGGCGCATTAAAAATGGGAGAACAGGGGGTATTCTACGGTTGGGCCGGATGAATTGCCAGCATGAGGTGCCTGGTCTCCTACGGTGGGACTCGCCCTCCTGCTGAGCCCACCTAAGGCCCTGTCCCACCTCCCGCTGTTGAGAACTCAATTCATAGTCAGTCCACCAAATATGCATGCAACTTACTCCACTCCTCTTCTCCCTCTGCACTCCTCCTTCAGCCGTCGTCTCCCTCCATCCGTCAAGGATATAAATATTTTTTTCCATGAAAAAAAAATCTCTTCATCCAGCACTGCAGTTTGCAAAAGTGAACCACAAAACGGAATCCTCTCAGCTCTCCCTTCGCACTACAAGAAAATATCGTTCTCGTCACTTAGGAACAGCGATCAAAATAGGATTCTTTCTATGATAACGGCCGAGCAAGAAAGGAGGAATGATGATTGGGCTGAAATGTTTTGTACGAATACGAATGCTTTTCAATTTACAACTGGGTACATCTCAATTATTGTCTGCTAGCGAGAGAATCCACGCAGAGGTAACCGCACATCTTCTCCTTTCAATTTTTATCCCACTCCACTCTCAAAATTACCGACCCAACACTGTGATCTTTGTTGTGAGTACAGCTACAGCTGCTACAAAAATTATATTCATTTTATGGAAAAAAATTGGATAATATGCGAAATCATTTCACCCCAGTTAGGGGTGAAAACAAGTGAGCTGATTTTTACTCCTATTCTGAAATATTTTTATTTCTGAGGTAGCTTCTCTTTCTTTTTTTTTAAATTGCTCGCAGCAGTTGATTTCGTAACAGTCATCTTCATCTCTGCCCAATTGTCATTTCCAATTCCAACCAAGAATAATATATTTTTTTCTGATATGTGTGCACCTGCTGCTGCAGTAGCATTATTATTTTTTATCCACAGCAGCATCAATTTCCCTCATCATCATCTTTTATCAATTGAGCCATTTTCTTAGTTCTTAGCTGGTTGTGGCATGGAAGGATTTACACTGAAGACTTCATGGAGAGAGCTCCCAGTGGTTGGCAACTGGTTGACTGCATCCATTTCACTTAGCCAGCGCTCTCGTCTTCAGCCACAGAAATGGTGTAACGAGGATGACATGGCTGAGTGAAAAAAAAATACTTTCATCAACATGAATCAACACTCGATTTTATGGCTTTATTCTCATCACATGATACCATATCAAAGTCTAGCAAAAATAAGGTTTTTTCTTCAAAGCTGCTGCTACCTTGCTCCTGGCGCCGGAAAAAGCACTTCTCAGCCCGAAAAATACGGATACCTCCTTTGCAATTAGCGGCCACCGCGCTAGAAATTAGAAGTAGCTTGGTTTAGGGCTGACGTGGTCTTACTTTAGAATACTTTTTGCAAGCATTTTTATAAGTTTTTCGAGTATTATTTTGTGGAGGGAATCGATGCCATCTTTTGTAATTTGGGATAGAGCTTTTGCATGTTGTAAATAGATGAATGTTTTATTTGAGTCAGTCCTCCTCATCCTCCTCGGTGGAAATGCCCATGTGGCAAAGCTACGTGTTGGGTTCGGGAGACACGTCGCATGTCTTTTTATTTTTCTCTTCTCCGCTGCGGCGTTTATTACTGGGAAAAGTTATTAAAAGAGGAAAAAAATGGTGGTGCTGCTTTTACATTTTTAGTTGGAGGAAAGCACAGAGAGAGAAAGAGGAAGAGGGAGGTGGGCCCATGAATGGACTGCTGTGCTCTCATTTTCTCAGGAGAAATGAAAATGAGGAACCGGCGGGGTATGAGCTTTTCGTACTTGAGTAGGGCTGCACTGAACAACAAAAAAAAGTTGAGGAGGGAGAGGGAGGGCCGCCCCAGGAATTTATTATTAATTAATTTATGGTGATGTAGAGGTCCCAAGGTGGATGAAAATCGGCACGAAAGGACAGTTTTTCCTACTCCCCTTTCGCATATATTCTTCCTAGTTCTGGAATGCTCTCTCGATACAAAAAAATAATGCTTTGTGAGCTGAATATGTATTCTCCTTTCGGCAATAAAAAGCGGAAGCCGGCTATAGTCATCCAGAGTAATTCGAGTTTGAAGAAGAGGAAAAATACTGAAATGACCTGGAGGCGGCGGGAGAGCGGGTCAATTCACCCACATTTTCTGCCCCGTCACCCAATATGAGTGCGGTATATCCTGTCCAGTTCAATTCATTGCTGGAGGAACAGGTGAAAGGTGTGGTAAATCCGGAAAGCGCTGCTGCTAGTATTCTATCAGATATTCTGTAATTGTGACTGCCCTTTCCACTTCACTTCACTTCATGCAATTAAGATGTACTCCGGTACGGAATGAGGAAAAGGTGTGAAGTGAAATTATAATCTGGAAGTGCGAAAGGCGTGACCAACAAAGCTCGAAGGACTCGAGGAGCATGGAACGATGAGTAGGAAGAATGACAGCTGCAACTCGACCTCCTCAGTGTCTTCTCCGACAACCTTTAATTATGCATACAAAAATCTGTTGCAAGAGTTTACAGAAATACATTTTCTAAGCAAATACATTCTGTGTTTTGAGGTTTCTCTTCTCTAAAATCCTTTGTCTCCATTTCTAGAATAAAAGTTTTTTTGTATGGAAAATTTAAAATTTTGAAATAAATATTTTTCCGTAAAGGGAGAAGGGAGTAACGGGTTGTTAAGGAAGAAGTGAGCTCGCAAACATTTCTTTCACTTTTTCTCCTTCTTTTTTTTTGATTGGAGCGTTACTCCCAAGGAAAAAGAGTGGGAATTCCCAGGGTAACGCTAAAAAGTATTAAATCTCGAATTTCATTTCGGCACATTTTTACTGCCGGAGCCATCCTCCTCCAGTTCCAAAAAAGATATGTGCCGTACTCCTTCTACGATGGGGAATGAGAGGAACGGCTCATATCATCACGGCACATATGAAGCTCCCCGAACAAAGGAACAAAATGCAATGTTGAGCGAAAGCAGAAGATTTTTTGTATACTTGCCTCGCCTCCACTCTCACAGCCCGCTTTTTTAGCTGTGCTTTTCCATCCTTTCTCCTTCCAAATTTCTGCCCTTTCACTTGAACTAAAGTGAACTTTGAGAATTAGCTACCACTTCATTTGCCTTTTTCCCGTTC
>JAHZND010005042.1:4548-23870 GCA_027744115.1 Acrocyrtus sp. NNG-2020 | reverse complement strand
GGCCAAACCCTGAAGGAATCTAGAGCCGTGAGCATGGTAAGATTAATTTATGAAATGATTTTATTTCGTCATATTTACAGTTGTAAATAGCAGGCTGGTTTAAATCGGTTGCAAACTTTTTTAATTCTAGGGACCCAAAATTGACAGAACGTGTCTGGAGGATTTGGTCGTGAGAGCGGGACAAAAGATCAGCTACAATGTGCCGATTTCTGGCTCCCCGCCGCCAAAGGCTACCTGGACAATTGATGGGAAGAAGGTGGAGAGCTCAGACAGAATTGATGTGTCGAGCACGTCCGGAGCTGCCACGCTGGATATTCCACTTGCTGTACGAAGCGACACTGGTCGCTATACACTCACGCTGGAGAACGATCTCGGCTCTGTGAGCGCCTCAGCAAATGTCACTGTCATTGACAGGCCAAGTGCTCCAGAGAGACCACTTATTGTTGGAGATGTCACTAAAGAAAGCTGCCGTCTTGCTTGGCAACCTCCTAAGGATGATGGAGGCTCTCCAATCACCCACTACCTCATTGAGAAAATGGACGTTTCCAGAGGAACTTGGGCAGAAGCAGGAGTTTCAAATACGTGCGCTGCCGATATCACAAAACTTATCCATAAGAAGGAGTATCTCTTCCGAGTGAAGGCGGTTAACAGCATTGGCGAGTCGGAGCCACTTACAACAGACAAGAGCATTATTGCCAAGAATGCTTTTGATGAGCCGGATGCGCCAGGAAGGCCTAATATCGCCGACTGGGACAGAAATCATGTGGACTTGGATTGGAAGCCACCAAAGAATGATGGCGGCTCTCCCATCACAGGATACATTATTCAGAAGAAGGAGAAGGGCAGTCCGTTCTGGATGAATGCGGCACAAGCTCCTGCAGGACAGACTCATGTATGAACTTATTTCATTAATTACTTTTATATAAGTATAATAAATATTGTTTATTAAATATTAAATATTATGTATAAATGATTTAAATTTACAGGCTACAGTACATGACCTTGTTGAAGGCCAAGAGTATGAGTTCCGTGTCATTGCAGTGAATGCCGCAGGCCAGAGTGAGCCTTCTGAGCCATCCGACATGGTGAAGACTGGACCACGTCGCTGTAAGGAAATTACAAATTTTATTTTGATTGGGAAAAGGGATGTTAGAAAATTAGAAATGAATTGAAAAATAATATTTTTAAAAATATTCTTTTATTTAGTGCCACCCAAAATTATTAGCCCAATGCCTGACATTAAAATCAGAGCTGGACAAATCTTCCACGTGGACCTTAATTACGTGGGCGCTCCTGATCCAGAAGTAACCTGGACGGTAAATGGACGCGTTGTGAAGACTGACGAGAGAACAACAGTAACGGCAATTTCCGCTCACACCATCGTCCATACAGTGAGCACTCGACGAGGAGACTCTGGAGAGTATATTCTCCGGTTGAAGAATGAGCATGGTGCAGACGAGGGTAGCTTCACACTCACCGTCCTGGATAGACCAGGTCCTCCGGAGGCTCCTCTGGAGTATGAAGAAGTTACCGCACAGAGCGTCACCCTCTCATGGAACAGACCGAGGGATGACGGCGGTTCAGAAATTACAGGATATGTCATTGAAAAACGCGACTTGACGCATGGCGGCGGTTGGGTGCCAGCAGTGAACTTTGTGGATCCAAGGAACACTCACGCAGTAGTACCCCGACTGACAGAAGGTACCCAATACGAGTTCCGCGTGATGGCGGAGAATCTTCAAGGACGAAGTGATCCTCTGACTACATCGAAACCAATTGTGGCCAAAAACCAATTTGAGGTTCCTGGAAAACCAGGAAGACCCGAGGCTACTGACACTGACAGAGACCACATCAAGATTAGATGGTCTCCTCCAATTTCCAATGGAGGTTCTGCGATCATCGGGTACGATGTGGAGAGGAGAGATGTAAAGACATCGAGATGGGTCAGAATTACAAAGGAGCCTTGTCGACATACAGAGTACTACGACGACAAAGTAACAGACGGTCACCAATACGAGTACAGAGTAACTGCAGTGAACGCCGCAGGACCTGGAAAGCCATCAGATCCTTCATCACCCATTACGGCAAAGCCGATGAAGGAGGCCCCAAAACTTTTCTTGGACGGATTGGCTGGAAAGAAGATAAAGGTGAGGGCTGGCGAGCCAATAAATGTGGAGATTCCTTTGAGCGGAGCACCCATTCCAGAGGTTAAGTGGACCAAAGAAGGGAAGTCGCTGCCGGTCTCCAACCGGATTTCATCGACGACCAACTCAACCTGCACCAAACTCCACATTTCCGCCACAGTCAGAAACGACTCCGGCAAGTATACCATTACAGCGTCCAACGACTTTGGTAGCGACAAAGCTGACATTGAAGTTATCGTCGTGGACAAACCAGGACCACCAGAGGGTCCACTCACTCCAAGCAAAGTCACTGGAGAGTCGATCACTCTAACATGGAAGCCTCCGAAGGATGACGGTGGCGCAGATATTAATGGCTATGTTGTGGAGAGAACGGAATTCGGAAAGGATGACTGGCGCACATGCCCAGGATTCTGCCCTCAACCAGAGTTTACTATCAAGGGACTAGAAGAAGGGAAAAAGTACGTTTTCCGGGTTCGCGCTGAAAACGTATACGGACTCTCAGAGCCGCTAGAAAGCAAGCCTACCGTGGCAAAATCTCCATTTGATACTCCAGACGCACCAGAACCACCAAAGATACTGAGCTACAGTCCAAATTCAGCGTCGCTCGAATGGAAGCCTCCATTGTATGCTGGTGGCAAACCTATTACAGGCTACTATATTGAAAAGAGGGAAAGGAGTGGAGATTGGGTTAAGGTGAACTCCTTCCCAACTCCAAATCTTACTATGACAGTGCAAGGATTGCACGAAGGAATGAAGTACGACTTTAGGGTTATCGCTGTAAATGAGGCTGGACCTGGAAAGCCATCTAAGCCTTCAGACCAAATCATTGCTGGAGTACAGCGATTCGTTCCGGAAGCACCAGACCAACCAAGACCGGAACGCGTCACCAGAGACTCTATCACAATTTCTTGGAAAGCACCTTCAAACGATGGAGGAGCACGCATTCGAGGCTACATTGTTCAAAAGAAGCCAAAATCTGGAGGAGACTGGGAGGAAGTGAACGACTACCCACATCCTTCAACTACAATGACTGTTTCGGGACTGAAGGAGGGCGAAGAGTACACCTTCAGAGTTATGGCTGTCAACGAAATTGGACGCAGCCAGCCTTCTCGACCATCCAACGGAATATTGGTGGAGGAGCAACCGAACAAACCCAAGTTGGATTTGAGCGGAGTGAGGGACATTACCGTCCGGGCTGGAGAAGACTTTTCCATTACCATTCCTTTCGTGGCGTTCCCGAAACCACACGCCACGTGGTACGCCAACGACCTCATCCTGGACGACAGCGACTCCAGAATCTTTATCCAAACTGGAGACGACTACGCCTCGATCGTTGTAAAGAACGCGAAGCGTACCGATACCGGCACTTACAAGCTTACAGTGAAGAATCCATCTGGATTCGATACCGCGAGTTTGAATGTTCGCGTACTGGACAGACCAATGCCACCGGAGAATCTGAAAGCGGAAGAGTTTGCAGGCGAGTGTCTTACTCTTTCCTGGCACGCTCCAAGAGACAATGGAGGTGCAGATATTACAAATTACGTTGTGGAAAGGAGAGAAGCCAAATCTCAGACATGGACAAAGGTTTCTGGCTACGTTACATCGACATATTGTCGCGTCAGGAATTTGACAGTTGGAAGGGACTATGACTTCCGAGTTGTTGCGGAGAATCAGTACGGTACTTCCGATCCTGCAGAGACAACAGAGCCAGTGAAGGCGAAGCATCCATTTGATCCTCCAGGTCCTCCTGGAGCACCAAGGGCAATCGAGACCACAGAGGATTCGATAACGCTCACTTGGACAAAGCCGAGAAACGATGGGGGCTCTCCTATCAGAGGCTATGTTATCGAGAAGAGGATGAAGGGCGAAGACGTCTGGACTAAAGCGAATCATCAACTAATTCCTGATCTCAGCTATCGCGTAATAAACCTCCAGGACAGGAAAGAATACGAGTTCCGAGTGGCTGCTATTAATGCCGCCGGACAAGGCCAGTGGAGCGCAGGCTCCGACTGGATATTGTGCCAGCCACCACCATGCGCACCCAAAATCACCAGCGACTTGAGCATCCGCGACATGACTGTGATTGCCGGGGAGGAGTTTACCATCACAGTGCCGTTCGTGGGTAGCCCATTGCCAAAGGTAACCTGGACTGTTAATGCGGAGGAAACATTCCCAGACGACAGAATTAAGTTTGACACCACTTCGGGCACAACCAAGTTCATTAATAAATGCGCTAGAAGGTCGGACACTGGAAAGTATACCATTCAGTTGGTAAATACTGAAGGCTCCGACACCGCTTCCTGCAAGGTGCTTGTTGTAGACAAGCCTGGAGCTCCATGCGGACCACTGGATGTTTCCGACATTTCTCCGGAGACGTGCTCCCTCAGCTGGAAGCCACCATTGGACGATGGCGGCTCTCCAATTACGAACTACGTCGTTGAAAAGCTGGATCCACTCACTGGTCTATGGCTGAAAGTGTCGAGCTTTGTGAGGGGCTGCAATTACGATGTAATCGGTCTGGAACCTAACAAGAAGTACAGGTTTAGAGTGAGAGCGGAGAACCAATATGGAGTGAGCAATCCTCTGGAAAGCGACGATCCAATTACTGCTAAGTTCCCATTCACTGTTCCAGATGCACCTGGACAGCCAAGAGTTATCGATTGGGACGCCAGCTCGGCGACAATCACGTGGGACAAGCCGTACAACGATGGCGGTAGCAAAATCCAAGGCTACAAGATTGAGTTCCGGGAAGTGTCCGACGTCGACTGGAGAATGGCAAATGACTACCTTGTCAAAGATACTACCTACACCGTTCACAATTTGCTGCAAGGAAAGGAATACGAATTTAGAATTCGAGCCAAAAACGCAGCAGGATTCAGCAAGCCATCACCGCCATCCACCCACTTCAAGATGAAGGGCAAATTTGGAGTGCCTATGCCACCAGGACAACCCCAAGTTATTAAGGTTGGAAGAGGCTATGCTGAGCTTATCTGGGAAGCACCCAGATCTGATGGAGGATCTAGGATTACAGGATATCTCATTGAGAAAAGAGAGGTGGGCTCTGGAGTTTGGGTCAAGTGTCACGAATACAATGTCACCGACTTGGCGTTGACTGCCACAGGACTGATTGACGGAAGAGACTATGAATTCCGAGTATTTGCAATTAACGCCGCTGGAAAATCAGAGCCATCACAAGGCGCAAGTGCCGTAAGGATCCAAGAAGTTGCTGGAGGTCGCAGTCCGGAGTTCGTGCGGGGTCTTACGAAGCAGTCCATTCCACGAGGAAAACAACTCATATTGGAATGCGAGGCTACTGGAAAGCCCGAGCCGAAGCCGAGATGGCTCCGCAATGGAAGAGAGATCCAGTTCGGGGCTAGAATTAGACAGGAAGTTAATGAAGGAGTGTTCCGTCTTATCATCACTGACGTTACAGATGGAGACGATGGTGACTACACTTGTCAAGCTATTAATGCCGTTGGACAGTGCTACACTACTGCGAGGGTGAGGGTTGGAGCACCACCAAGAATGGACCGCGCTCCTGGAGATATGTATCTTCCAGAGGGAGACAACACCAAGATCAAGGTTTCCTACAGCGGAGACCAGCCAATGGAATTGAGGATTACAAAGGATGGCGTGGAGATCAAGGAAAACAGCAGGATCAAGATTACCATTTTCGACGAATACTTTGTTATCTTCATCAAGGAAATTGTAAAGGATGACGCAGGACAGTACACACTCACTTTGAAGAACGAGAGTGGATCGGCTTCCGTTTCGTTCAATGTATACATCACGGGACTGCCAGGACCTCCACAAAGACCTCTGGACATTACCGACATTAGCAAACACATGTGCACACTGGCATGGAAACCTCCAAGCTACGATGGAGGCCTTAAGGTTACACACTACGTTGTGGAAAGAAGGGACGTCACCAGCAGCCACTGGATCCAGGTGGCGAGCATGGTAAAATCGACCACGTTTACTGTACAGGGACTAACAGAATCTCAGGAGTACTTGTTCCGGGTAATGGCATGCAATGAAAATGGAATGGGACCACCTCTCGAAGGACAGAATCCTATTAAAGCGAAAGCACCATTCGATCCTCCTTCGGCACCTGGAGCGCCGAAAATATCTGAAGTTGGAGGAGACTTTGTTCATCTTGGCTGGGATAAGCCGGACTCAGATGGAGGTGCTAGAATCCAGGGCTACTGGGTAGACAAGAGGGAAGTTGGAACAGTAGCCTGGCAACGAGTGAATACTGCAATTTGCCTGCCCAACCAGATTAACGTCAGCAATCTTATTGAAGGAAGGCAGTATGAGTTCCGTGTGATAGCGGAGAACTCTGCAGGACTCAGTCCACCTTCACCGTCATCATCGAGCGTGAAGATTACAGACCCGAATGCAGCCGCACCACCAGAAATAGTGTCGCCACTCAGAAATGCTATGGCGACGGAAGGAAAGAATGCGCAGTTCACTTGTACTATTTTCGGCCAGCCAAAGCCAACCGTCACATGGTACAAAGGTGCTAGGGAGTTGGCGCACGGAGGCAAGTACCATATCAGTCATGATGGTGAGCAGTACCTCCTCACAGTTTACGATGTCTTTGGGGAGGACGCCGACGAGTATGTGTGCCGTGCTGTGAACAAGGCAGGAGCAAAGTCCACTAGAGCTGAGCTTATAATAATGACACCACCTAAGCTCCACGTCCCACCAAGATTCAGGGATACTGCTTTCTTCGACAAAGGAGAGAATGTCGTCATCAAGATTCCGTTTACAGGAGTGCCTAAGCCGAAGATTACCTGGAGCAAGGACGGAGAAAAGATTGAGAGCGGCTCCCACTACCATGTACAGACCACCGAGAGGCATGCAGTGCTTACTATCCGAGACGCCAGCCAGATTGACAACGGCCCGTATTCCATTATCGCGGAGAACGAGCTGGGAATGGACTCGGCGATCCTGAAGATTCAGATCAGCGACCGACCGGACCCACCGCAGCACGTTATTTGCGAGAGCGTTGGCACAGATAGCCTGGTGGTATCGTGGCAGCCTCCTAGGTGGGATGGTGGTTCCAGCATAACATCCTACCTAGTGGAGAAGAGGGAGCATCCAATGACCTCATGGATAAGAGTAGGCTTCACAAGACTGACGAGTATTCAGGTGACAGGGCTGAGTCCCGGCCACCAGTATCAATTCCGAGTGTATGCGGAGAACGTGTACGGCCGGAGCGATGCCAGTGACGTGACGAGCCTTGTAACGACGAAGGATCTGGGTAAGAAGGTGACCAAGAAGAGACAATATGAGGTGGACGCCCAGGGCAAGAGGATCCGCGGCAGAAACGACGAAAAGGTGAAGGATTATGACCAGTACGTCTTCTCCATTTATTCCAAGTATGTTCCCCAGCCGGTGGAAATCAAGTCGACGAGCGTGTACGAGCACTACGACATTCTGGAGGAGATCGGCACTGGCGCCTTTGGTGTGGTGCATCGGTGTCGCGAGAAAAAGACGTAAGGACTAATTATTATTTTACTTATTAGAAAATTAGAATTGGGTGTGTGCAGGAAGCTTGATGTATTTTATTTGTATTTTTTGTAGTGGTCACATTTATGCTGCCAAGTTTATTCCAGTATCTCATGCCATGGAGAAGGAGCTTATCAGAAGGGAAATTGATATTATGAACCAGCTCCACCATCCCAAACTTATCAACTTGCATGACGCTTTCGAGGATGACGATGAAATGGTTCTAATATACGAATTGTAAGTTTACTTTTTGAAGAAATTTAGAAGCTAAAAAATACAGTAATTCGATTCGAGATATTTAACCAAAATAAAACTTCTCTTTTACAGCTTGTCCGGAGGTGAACTGTTCGAAAGAATTACAGCAGAAGGCTACCAAATGTCAGAGGCTGAAGTGATCAACTACATGCGACAAATCTGCGAAGGTGTGAAGCACATGCACGAGAGGAATATTATTCATCTCGATATCAAACCCGAGAACATCATGTGCCAGACGAAGACCTCCACGAACGTGAAGTTGATTGACTTTGGGCTCGCCACCAGGCTTGATCCTAACGAGGTTGTCAAGATCTCGACAGGTACGGCGGAGTTTGCAGCGCCCGAAATTGTAGAGAGAGAACCAGTCGGATTCTACACGGACATGTGGGCGGTTGGTGTGCTCGCTTACGTTCTCCTCAGCGGTCTCTCACCATTCGCGGGAGAGAATGACATCGAAACACTGAAGAACGTGAAAGCCTGCGACTGGGACTTTGACGAAGAAGCGTTTGCAAACGTTTCCGACGAAGGTAAGGACTTCATCAGGAACCTACTCGTAAAGAACAAGGAGAAGAGGATGACAGCTCACGAATGCCTCGCCCATTCCTGGCTGACGGGAGATCATGCCGGTAGAGTACAGCCTATTGACCAAGGCAGGTTCCGGGCGCTGCGGGATCGCATCCGCGCCAAGTACCCATTCTGGGACGAGTGCATCCTTCCATTAGGCCACCTCGCGGAATACTCTTCCCTGAGGAAACTCCAAGTAGAAAAGTATAGGATACACGACACGTACTTCGACCGACGACAGGCCGCGCCCAGATTTGTGATCAAGCCTAGAAGTACATTCGCATTTGAAGGACAAAGTGCCAAGTTCACTTGTCGGGTGATAGCCATCGCCGCCCCGACACTTACCTGGTACCACAACAACTCCGAGCTGAGACAGAGCGTCAAGTTCATGAAGAGGTACCAAGGGGAAGACTACACCTTCGTTATCAACCGGGTGAAGCTGGAAGACCGCGGAGAGTACATCATCCGTGCCGAAAACCACTACGGCTATAGGGAGGAAATTGTTTTCCTCAATGTCCAACCCCAACCTAGAGAGATTCCAACCTATAAGCCTGAGGCTGCTCCACTAAGGAGAAGGCAGCCTTTGCAGTGGCGTCCATGGCAGGAGGAAAGAGACTCTGCACCATTCTTCACCTTCCACCTCCGACCGCGTGTTGTCCAAATTCACCATCCTTCCTGCAAACTCCTGTGTTGTCTTAGTGGCAAGCCGACTCCATCCGTAAGCATGCTTTTCTTATTAAATCCAGAGAGCACGAACTTTTTTATCAAAATTTATACTCCTCCACAGGTGAAATGGTACAAGGGTAGCAGAGAACTGGGCAAAAACGAATACACGATGACGCATGCTGACGGAGTGGTCACCATGGAAATCCTGGACTGTAAGCCGGAGGACTCGGGCAAATACAGATGCGTGGCGACCAACCCCCTGGGCTCTGACGAAACCTCTTGTGTAGTGATTGTAGAAGGTGAAAGATTCGTTGCGTTATGCTACTTCTAGCTTTTAAAAATATACTACATAAGCACACACACACATTTTAAAAAAAAATAATTTTAAAATACATCTACACACTCTACTCATAAAATACAGTTTTCTCTAATATTATATATATAAACATTTAAATTGCCACGTCATTATATAATATATAAAAATTATATATTTAATTTCATCTCAGCTTCCTCTTTTTATTCTTATCTAACTTAAGAAGAAATACACGATACACTGTCGGATTCTTGCCAGGTCACAGGGAAAAAATGAAAAAAAGCAAATTATAGATTTCTTCTACACTTCTACAGTAAAAACTTAAAAAATTTAAAAGTGGATATTACAGTCATCATATCCAACACAGTCCACCACCTCCGCCATCAAATTCCTTCTCTTTCCAACTCCCTCACAGCTTTAGGAACAACCTCCTTCTATTCCCCCATCTCTTAGTGTAAGTTTATGTTAGTGACTCTCGTTTTAAGCTTCCAAAACTTTTATTTGTAACTGTGTACGAAGTGATTTAACTTTCACAGAAACTTTTTTTCCAGTCACAAGTAATTTTTGTTTTCGATAAAAAAAAGCAACAGCAGCAGTAGAATATATTTAGTAGTATCCTTTTCTTTTGACATGAATGAGGATGATTTTATGATTTTGATTCGTTAGCGTGACTAAAACAGAACAAAATGTTAAACGTGTCACGGCTTTTTAAAAAGGAAAGAAAGTTGTACTGCAAACTTTGTGCTTTTAAAAAGGCTTTTTCAGAAAAATGAAACATTTATATAAAACATTTTTTGCTTCATAAAATGTTCGCGAAAAAACCATGAATAATCACTTTTACTTTCCAATAAATTTGATAAATATTTACTTCGTCTAATTATTAACAACTTCTAATTTCCTTCTGATTTTTAATACCAACAATTAAATTTTGCTCATAAATGGGTTCGGACATACCCTCACATTTTTTCGTCAGTTTTTTTTGTCCTTTTTAGTCTACTACCAGAGATGACAAAAAGTTCTAAAAATGAACAGCAAACCTTGAACATTTTTTTATACTAAAATGCTTTGCTTCTGCTGTTGCTTACGCCAACTACGAGGAAAATTAATTATTTCAAATGGCGTCTTATAGCACTCCAAGTAGTACGACCTCGTCTTCATCTTCACCCTCACACTTAATTTACGCACACACGTCCATCACCTGAATATTCTTATTCGCACCAGTAAATCTCACCACATGATTCAAAACAAAAAATTATTTTAATTGTGTCTGTAATTTTTTTCTTTTCTGTCGTGACATGTTTTTCGTTTTGTGACGCAAAGTCTTGTCTCTATCATCTTTAGGTTGGTACGAATGACGCTGTTCCTGTCTATCTCTCCTTCTTCTTTTACGCTCCACTATTATTTCTCCGCTGCTAGAAAATGATGCTTTATGGTTTAAAAATGACATTTAATTTTACTGCGTTCCTACTACTGTGTTCCCATTTCCTCCTCTTCTACTGCGCTTGATATATTTTTCTGGATTTTTTCAGAATTCTTTTTTTTTCTTTTGACAAAATTAAATTTTATTTTTCCTTGCTACGTGAAAAAATCAGATATCAAAAAAGAAAGGAAATGGCCTTCAAAACATGGAAAGTGGAATAGTTAAAAAAGAATTAATTGATACAGCTACTTAAGTATAGAGATAAACTATTAAGATAAGATTTACCTTACATATTAGAACTGTTAAAATAAATTATTTTAAAAAAACAACACTTTCATCAATACATTTCTCTTCACTTTCCGAATTTAATTTTGTCTCTAACTGCTTTCAGGATAAATTTAGGCTACTATCAGACACAAAACATATTTTTTAAGGAAAAGTGCAGTAGTTACAAGAAATTTTGAGTTGAAATTTTTGAAATCTCTCATATTACCCACTTAGGTCTACACACAAGTTTAAGAATGTAATCCTAATAGTATTTAAGTGCTGGACACTAAAAACTTGTTTTTGCTTAGCTTTTTAGCCTTTTAATTTTTTTGCATTTCTCGTTTTTTGTAGCATGAGAATGCTCATCTTTCACTTTATAAACCTGCTTCAAAATGTGTTTTACTGAGAAATACATTTTTGAAGGGATACACGCTTTTTTCAGATTTTTTCTGGATTAATAATATTTTTTACTATATAAAAATTGCAAATGGCTTTTTTCTTATAATTTTGCTTGTGAGAGTGTCCATCTACAAACTGCAATGATTTTAAGGCTTTCATTGCTGGCACTATACCTTTTTGCATATTTACGTTTCGTTGCTGGAAGCATAAAATCGTGAAAGTTAAAATATAAATGGACAAATATAACGCTGCCGCTTCTTAAGCAAAGCTCGTGCTGCTACTGCTGCTGCGTGACTTTCGATGCTTCAACTGACCCCAGAGTGGACAGCTCGAGATGGAAACCGTAACCGACACAAACAAGGAAGGATCCAAAAATGACAAGTCGCTGACCGACCCGCAAAAAACTATTCGCTCTAGCCTGTTAAGAGATCACAGAAGCCCTGTTGCAATAAATCGCAATATAAACTCACGTGCCACAGGTTTCCGATTTCTTCTCTTTAGTTCAATTATCTTCATAATATATATTTTTTAATTTTGCTATGCAATAAAATGTTTCGCATGCGTTGAGTATTTCAGTAGTATAAAGTACATATAATTAATCGGTTGTTTGTGTTTAGTCAGCATTTCCATACTAGCATGATTTTTGTAGCAAAAAATTGTTACAACTATTTTAAATACAAAAAGTTTTCTCCCTTACTAAAATACGTGTACAAAGTTGCGAAATATATATTTTTTTAAAAGAAATTAGTTAGTTCCTAACAATATTTTTTTAAATCAGCACAAAAGAGGATCTTTCTCTGTTTCAACTTTTGCTTTTTTCTTTGAATGTGCTGCGCTTATATTTTTCAGTTAACTATTTGAGACTCTGTATAAAAATTATTTACCTTATTCCTAAGAAAAACTTGCTGCAATTTCAGCTACATTTTACACATTTTTACAGAGGATACCACACAAAACCAAAAAAATCTTTTATTCGTAAAAAAAATGTTTGGAAATGTGACGGATACGCCGGATTTACAATTACACCGACATTGAATTTTTAAAATATGACTTTGTGGGACAGCGCATGTACAAATAACTGACAGAAGAAAAATAACAAAAAAGTATCAATTTTTTTGTACGCACACTTAACTGTAGAAAAGTCACAACTTAAAAAAAGTATATTTAAAATAATTGTACATATAATTAAATGTATCATAATATTTTTCTGTAAATATCTTCTCGTACAAATTCATAATTTAAGTAGCTGTGTCGTAGCAGTTGTTGTACGTGTACATAACACAATGAAAATGCCATATTTTTGTTGTAAAAAAAACTTTTTTATTAATTTTGGAGAATGTTAAATGTTATCGCTTTTCTTTGTTCTCGTTTTTATTTTTACCAGGGGACTCCACCACTCCTGACCAAAAACAACTAGCGCATAACTTACTGTATTCTGGAGGTAACTGAAAACAAACAAAATGAAAATAATAATCGTTTACTTTAATGTGCCTACTATTTTTATGCCAGCTATATCGGTTCTCTAAATATAATATATTTTATCCTCCACACTTATTGCACCATTTCAATTAATTATATTAGTTTTGCTCGACCTTTTCTTTTTGGAAGGGGAAAACCAAAAATATACATTAAAAATCTTTTGTAAATACTTTTTCTCTCCTCTTTGCTAAAATCTGTTTTGCTTCCTTTCACTCTATTTTTGTGTAGAACTGAGCGCTGCTACATTATAAATTTGACGGTTATGTGCTTTTGTATTTTTTTAGCTGTGTAAAAGTATATTTATGTGAAATGAAAGTAGTTTAATAACTCAGACAGCTCAGACAAAGAAAAAACAGTTTCGGACAAAACTTCTTTTTGTAGTGTGGCTAAATATCCTCAGTAAAAAGGAAGGTTTAAAGAAAAAGAGTGTCAATTTATGTGGGAGGTAAAAACGATTTTTTTCTTGTTCTTATTTATCCTCGGTCAAGATTCCGTCACGATGATGATGCCCTGGTAATTTAAAAAAAGTATTCTTCTGGTTTTGTTTCTTAAAAAATGTTTTTGTCTGTGAAATCGTTTCAAATATTTGACAATACTGAAACAAAAAAATTGAATCAGCCTGTGCGCCTGGCTGACAAAAAATATAACTTGGGTGCGTATTCTCAATAGAATAATTAACGCTCACATTCTCCAGGATTCGCAGTTTAGTGATGGGTCGACGATAAGGGGCATTGTGAAACAACTAAAAATATATAAAGTAGAAAAAATTTATTTATCTTTTATTATAATATGAGAGTTACCTACGTTACTAAAATTAATTACGAGTACTGCTGACTATGATTTCGGACAGATAAGTCAGCAATAAAATTATTTGTTATTTAATATCGGCACCGGTTAATTTTTTTTGTTGAACCTTGAATTTGATTTATACCTCGTTATATATTATCTAGATATGTAAATAGCGAAGTGATAGTGCGAAATAATTATTTACGCGCTAATTTTGCAATCGTAACTTTGTAGATCGAAGATATATGCCGGAGCCACAGAGTATTAAGGAAATAGCGAAAACACCTGTAAGTAAAACAACTGCAGCAGCGCCTTCATCTGGCTCAGCTTATGGTAGTCAAAAGGTAAATAATTACGTGGATTATGTATGATAATTAATTTGTGATGTACTTATATCGTGGAATGCTATAATAATTGTAGGCTGCAGCGACAATAGGAATTAGCAATAATATTGGTGATGCCAAACCAAAAACAACGGCAAAGCCGTATGGTCAAAAGTTGTCCGCCACAGGAAGTCCATCAAGATCACGATCCTCCACTAAGGAATTAGAATGTAAGCAATTTTTAGATAAATATCCGTATAGTCACTATAGTCAAATAAATTTCAATTTCTTTTTGTGTAATTAAACCAGTACCATCAGCAGATAAGCCAATGTGTGCTCCAGAAGTAACAGTAGCACTTCCAGTCTCCCTTTCAGTTAAGGACGGAGAAGCGTTAGAGATCAAATGTGAGTTTAAGGGAGACCCAGAACCTCAAGTTAGTTGGACAAAGAGCGGAGAGCCACTCACTTCTTCGGATGTGGTTGCCCTCAAGTACCGAAATAGGGTGGCAGTGCTAACTATACCTGAAGTTTTCCCAGAAGATGAGGGAAGCTATGTTTGTACGGCTGCGAATTCCATGGGAAAAGTTTCTAGCCAGTGTGTCCTAAAAGTTTTACGTATGTTGCTTATACGGCTACTTATTTGATTTTAAGTTAAATGCTAATTAGAAATTTTTGAGGCTAAATGCTGATTTTCTCTTTTTACCATCTGATTAGCTATGGAAGGCTCAAGTCCAGGCAAAGGCAAAGCAACAGGAGATAAACCACCCGTTATTGTAGAACATTTGTCATCTCAAACTGTAAAAGATGGAGATAAAGTATCCCTAATTTGCCGTATTAAAGGTGTGTGCATGATTACTATTAATAAAAAAATTTAATATTAAATATATAACTATTAACATAAACTTGTAATATACTAGGCGCAGAAAAGTTTGACGTCGTTTGGCTTCATAACGATAAGGAAATCAAACCTAGCAAGGATTTCCAGTACGAGGCAGAAGGAGAAACTAGAACTTTAGTGATTGCTGAGGTGTTCCCAGAAGATGCTGGCACGTACACATGTGAAGCTTTTAACGATTCAGGAGAAGCCTTCAGCTCGTGCTCCCTTGTAGTAGTTGGTAAGTTTTGCAGGTCAATATTTCGCCCAAATTCTTACTCAGTTGCTATCATTAACCCTGGCTACTTTCTGATTACTCTTAAAGTTCCAAATGAGGAATCAAAGAGTCCAGCGTTCAAGACATTCCCACGCTCCGCCACTGTACGTGAGGGAGATACGGTCACTTTCAATTGCGAAGTAGAGAAAGTCCCACAATCCGGTAAGATCTCCTATCCAGATAAAATCGTTTCTTAAATTGAGAGATGTTTTTTGTACTAAAATATTTCAAAAATAATTTCGTTTCAGTGGAATGGCTGAAGGACGGGAAAGTGCTTGCAGAGTCAACTAAGGTTCACTTGAAAGCGACAGGGAAAACAAAATTTCAGTTAGAGATCGTCAATTGTAACGGCAGTGACGTTGGCCAGTATGCTTGTAAAATTGTTGGAAAGAAGGGAGAGTCGACTGCGTCATTTGCTAATAACGTAGCCGCAGCTGGCACACCTCTGTAAAACTTTATTACTTAAAAATTTACTTATACTGTAAGGATACTAAGAGTAAAGTACTATTGTACCGGTAATTTCATAATAGGCAGCTAATTATATCACTATTACTATTATACACTACTATTAATTACTATAATTGTCGTAATCGTACTATTTGGAATCTACTTTAAAAACAACCAGTATAATAATTATCTTCTTTGCATAATACACATACTTAAGTAGATGTACGTCATTTTCCCGAAAGATTTAACTTAATAAACATATGAAAATTGGTTACGGTAAGACAAAAATATCTCTACCAATTTTATCTTCTGTATAAGTGTGTTCTAGTGCAGTGTTTTAGCAAATGGGAATACCAAAAAGTAATGGATGGACATTAAACCGGTTTAAAAAATATTTGACATTGTTAATAAATCTCCATAAGTATAAATTCACAAGATTGTTTAAGGTACGAATGATGATAAAAGGAAGATAATGATTATGTAACGATTATGCTTGTTGAGAATTCTTTATGTGAACAATAAAAAAGCGTGATTAATTAGCGACTGATTGCAAAAAACTTTTGCGGTAATAAAATAAAACTTTTTAACTTGCATGAATCTGCTTTCTGTTTAGAGAGAGCAAAAAAGATAGGTAGGCATAGTTTCAGCAATCCTTTCTTTCACCTTTACTTCCGTTTCCATCCATCCAAATCGGTTTTTTATAATTAGCTAAAATTGCAGAAAGATGTAAATGTGGAAGTGATAGAGAAATGGTATATGTTTGAAGGGAGTATAAAAACGTTCACATAATTTATTCAAAGAGTAGTAAGGGGAAGGATAGACAAAAAGAATTCTTTCTAATTTCTTTTTCGTACAAAAAATACAAACAACCTGGCCAAACAAAGTTGGCAATAACTATGCATTCCCAATTTAGGAAAGTTATAACAAAGTAAGTGCGAAATGAACTTGAGTCACAATTCTTATTAGTTCTTGTAAGCTTCTGGTTATTTTTTGTTGTTGCACCTACGGTCGTACACGCCTTCTACGTCGCACACTGGCGGACACCTAGGATCAATTTGCCCTGAAAAGTGAAGCAAACGTCAGGTTTGTTGTTTATTAGAATAGTATGTAGTAGATGCTGGCATCAAAGTAATTTACCTGGATAGCAGAGTGGCTTCTTTGTTGAAGTTCGTGGGGGTTGTCTTGGAGGAGGTGAACTGGGCTCGGAAGATTGACACCTTGGATCTAGAGAACCTACAGGAAATATGCAATGCATTTAATTTTCAGCCTAAACGCATAAGCCTTAATTTAAAATTAGTTTTAAATGAGGGTTTACCTTCATAGCAAAGTGGAGGACGAGTATCTGGTCGGCTAGTTGCGGCAGCAGGCTCATCGATCAGACATCTGCAGAACATTTAGGAATTTACAAATAAAACGTTAGAGTGAACCTAAAGTTTCTTGATTTTCATATTATGTATGTCATAAAACATGCCTGGGATCTAGAGATCCGGGAAAGCATTTTGGACTTGGTGTAACAATTTCATGCTCTATATTTTGTTGGCAACGACTATCCCGTGGATTTGCCGAACAGTCCGGCGGACAATCAGGTCGCGTTTCCCCTTTAAATTGAAAATAGTCCAGAATTGGTTTGAATTATAATTAGTTACAAAAATTAATGGCAAATTTACCTGGATAGCACTGTTTGGAAGGTGAAGGCTGTCTAGGCGGTTGAGTAAATGGACGTTGTGTTGTCTGGAATGGAGTATTAACTCTGGGCGGGCTAGTTGGTTGAGCACAAGCAGGATCTCTACTTCCGGGGTAACAACGTTGTTGAGTGGTAGGCTGGCGACATCTGTACAATCATTTAAATTTTTAAAAAAATTTGCACAAGGCCACAACTTTTGCTATTATGACTAATTCTGTAACCTGCTATCATGGGGATTGTTGTCACAATCCGGAGGACAGTCCGGCCTTGTTTCTCCTAAATGTTCATTATAAAGACAAGTTCAGGAAGTTTCATATTTCAAAATACTATGTGCATGCGGTTACTATGATTTTACCTGGATAACATTGCTTGGCATGTGGGGGTTGGGTGTAAGGACGCTGCGTAGTTTGAATTGGAGTTCTCGGAGGTTGTGTAAAAGTGGGTCGTGATGTTGTCTGCTGTACGCATGCTGGGTCCCTGCTTCCAGGGTAACAACGCTGTTGTGTGGTAGGCTGACGGCACCTATATCGGAAACAGCAGTGTCAAATTTAATTTGATTTAAAAAGTGTAAATCCCGCTGAAGCAAACTTGTAAATTACATTTCACATATTACCTGAAATCATTTGGATTGTTATCGCAGTCCGGAGGACAGTCTGGCCTTGTCTCCCCTTAGATGGACATGAGTGTGAAAATGTTATATTAAAATTGTCTCATATTCACAAATTTAGAAATTTATATGCCAAACAAAATAATACAAAAATAGTTGTCACCTGGGTAGCACTGTTTTGTAGTTTGTTGTCTTGGTGGCTGAGTAAATGGACGTGACGTGGTTTGATACGGATCACGCTGCTGTGGTGGTCTTGGTGGCTGTGTGGTTATCCTTGGGGGTTGATTAAATGGTCTTGCTGTTGTTGGCTGGGCACAAGCTGGATCTCTACTGCCGGGGTAGCAGCGCTCTTGGGTAGTCGGTTGCTGACGGCATCTGAAACAAGCGATACTAAAATTATTTCACTCAATTTCAAAATAAATGGAAACACCAAAATAGATTTTGCTGTACCTGACGTCGTGTGGATTATGTTGACAGTCAGGTGGACAGTCGGGTCGAGTTTCACCAGGATAACATTGTTTTGTATTTGTTGGCTGCCTAGGGGGAGGCTGGGTAAATGGCCGTTGAGTGGTGTGTGTCCTTGGGGGTGTGGTTACCCTGGGTGGTTGTGTATATGGTGGCCGAGTAGTAGTTGGCTGGGCACAAGCTGGATCCCTACTCCCAAGATAGCATTGTTGCTGAGTTGTGGGCTGTCTGCATCTGGAATCATTGGGATTGTTGTCGCAATCGGGGGGACAATCGGGACGAGTTTCACCTAAATAAATACATAATTTCTTAAACGTAGAACAACCATAATTGACCATAATTCTCCACCTTTATAAAAATATAATGTTACCTGGATAACATTGTTTAGTAGTTGTTGGCCGAGGAGGCTGGGTTGTTCTTGATGGTGGACGGGTCGTTACTCTTGCTGGTTGAGTAGGCCTGGGTGTTGTTTGTTGAGCGCACGCTGGATTCCTGCTTCCAGGATAACATTGTTCCTGAGTTGTGGGTTGTCGACATCTGCAAAATGAATATTTTCCTTAGAACCTTTTGAGTTAACGCCATTTCTCTGCAGTTATTACCTGATATCGCGAGGATTGTTATCACAGTCCGGTGGACAGTCTGGTCGAGTTTCGCCTGGGTAACATTGCTTTGTAGTTGTTGGCTGCCTCTGGGGAGGTTGAGTGAATGGGCGTTGTGTGGTTTGCGGCCTTGGTGGCTGCGTCACGCGAGGTGGTTGTGTGAATGTTGGCCTTTGCGTTGTTTGTTGAGCACACGCTGGATTCCTACTTCCAGGATAGCATTGTTCCTGAGTTGTGGG
>JAHZND010005041.1:0-11772 GCA_027744115.1 Acrocyrtus sp. NNG-2020 | reverse complement strand
CTGTCCTATCCTCGACTGGTGGAAGTACTCCAAATCAAGTTGTGCATAGAGTAATGTCCGAGCTACTAACCGATGATTTAATGGCTCAGCACACAATGAAGGGTCAAACTGGGAAGCTTTCTTTCAGAGATAGTGTTTATTTTAACTGCGTTTGTGGTGAGTAAATTTCAATAGAATTAGAATGATTCAAAAGTTGTAGATCCGATTATGGTTTCTAATTAGGCCGCAACTTTAATTCATTGCAGACGCAGTGAAACGACAACAAAAAGCAGAATCAATGTCAAAAAAGGAAATTGAGGTAGCTGGCTTAGATTTAGTAGATTACTGGCTTCGCAAGGCTCCGTTTCGAATTAATAAGAGGTAAATTTAAGTTCGTTCAGCAAAGATAGGTATGTATGCATACAAGTAGGCGTAAGGAAGTGTTTTAATAATTAGTTATTATTATGATTTTTCAGAGTCGGTAAAAAATCTCAGACTGCTGAGGAAACTCCAGCTATGAATCCGGCAGAATAACATCTTGCATTGCATTTGTACTATAATTTACTTATTATTGGATTTATGCCCATTAAGATGTTATGTTTAATGATCAGAAGTGTAACTGGAGAAATTAATAAATTTTGAATTTCATATTTGTTACATATGTATGTGTTGACTGTTTTGAATTTGGCGGAGAATGTTAGTAGAACCTAATAAGCACAAGATAAGCACGAAGTAAAATTAGTGTAAGACCGAATTGAATGAATTTCATTTTGTTCCCATTACGCTCCCGGAACGTTATAAGCACAAGATTAGCACACAATGAGCGCAATTCGAGTACTTGCGACTAACGCATCGTGCGTTTTTTAAAGCATCCTCATCGTGTTCTAATTCAGTTCTGTCTATGTTCCGGTGATACAGGATTAGCACATGGTTTTTTTGGAAAAAACCTCAGAATCGGTATGAAGTTAGCATGTTTCCATTTGTGTTTTGTTCTGTCTTTGGCAGGAACATTGAGAACATTCGGAACAATCTGGGAACATTCTTAGCCACTAATTTGGTCGTATGGGTATGTCTCTCCGGAAGCAGAGGTGAAGTTTTCAATGACTAAAGTGTCCCAGCGTGAAGTAGTGACTGCGTTGAGCCGGATGAGTAAAAAGAAAGGGAAGACAATTGATCCGTGTGGTGTTAGTAGGTTCACGATTGACTCTTTGTTGCCAGTCCCGGACTTTTTAGAATTAGTAACGGAATTCTGTAACTCGTTCTTCCACTTGGGTGTGATCCCTTCGAGCTTGAAAATTAGCAAAGTGGTTCCCGTGCCCAAGTCTGATTGTTCAAGTAAGCCTGAGGAGTTTAGACCAATTGCAATAGCGCCAACGTTGTTGTTGCTGCTAGAAAAACTCTATCTCATGCGTCTTGATCGATACCTGATTGAACAAAATGTACTTGCGAAGTCCCAGTTCGGGTTTAGGAAGTGTCACTCAACTGAACTGGCAATGATAGCACTGACTGATTTTGTGAGAACAGCAATAGACTCAGGACTGGTTTGCGTAATTGTATCCATTGATATAAGGAAAGCATTTGACAGTGTGAATAGGAGTAAACTGTTGAGGAAACTGAAGACTGAGTTTCAAATAGATGATAAGTGGCTGATCGACTATTTGTCTGATAGAAGGCAGTACGTGGAAACTGCGGGTAAAAGGTCAGATGTGCTGAAGTCACTGGTTTTATTGCCAGCTGGTGGAGTCCTGTCTGCCTGTCTTTTCTCCTTGTATTTAAATGACTTGTCGCAAGTAAAAGGTTCCGACCTGACTGTGTCTTACGCGGATGACACAAATGTGTTGTATCTTGGTCGCCCTAACGAATTGGAGGAGCTAGAGCGGAAGGTGCAACTGGGAATGAGTAATGTGTTTCAATACTTTGCTGAGCACGACCTTGCAATCAATGTCGCAAAAACAAAAATGCTCACCTGCTCTTCACTGTACAACCAGAGGAGAGTGAATGACTTTTGCTTCAGTTTTAATCAGTGTACAGTATCAAACTCTAAAACGTTGAAGTGTTTAGGTTTGGTCTTGGACTCCATTATGCGATTCGACGCACATGTGAATTCAGTCGTGGGTCTGTGCTATTCTAGAATCCGATTGCTGTACACATTGCGTAAATTGCTGTCTGAAAAAACACTGTTTGTTATAGGAAGCGCCATAGTTCTAAGTGTGTTGAATTATATGATAGGAGTGTGGGGTGCCACAAATAACAAAGTAACAAAAGTAGCTGAAAAGGTGGTGCGAAGTCTCTGTAGACTTGTACTAGGACTTAGGAAACATGACCCAGTCTGTGAGAAAATTAAAGAATTGCGGTGGTTACTTCCCAAAACTATGTATGAATATCGTGTTGTGAGTGTAATGCACAAAATAGTCAGTCAACAAGCGATACCATATTTTGATGAAGCTTTCGTGACCAATGGGGAAGTCCACAAACACAAAACTAGGTGTGGGGGCGATCTGCGGGTTGTCCAAAGATCAAATACATTTACAGGTGCAATGAGGTTTACTGTCCGCGCAGTGGATCTGTGGAATCACCTTCCTTACGAGTTAAAATCACTAAAAAGCGGAAAATTGTTTAATAAATTGCTCATGGAGCGCATGATTGAACAGTGAAACACGAACGCGTTCTATACTAATGTTTAATTTTTAACTACTGAACTATTTTTAAACTAATTTTAACTATTTATTTGACCACGATAAAGTTGTTTTAATTTGTATGGTATGCGTATGTGTAAATAAGGAGTTATTGATTTGTACTATAATAGCAAAATACTACAATTTTTGAGCTGCAAAATCACTAATAATTTTACTTGTCTTAATGCATGTAATAATTTGTATTGACTGATGTAACTGAAGGGCAGAGGAAGAGCCTATGATTTAGGATACTGCGCCTTCTATGTAAAGTGAGGATTGTATCTGAGATTGTGTGGAGGAAATTCAATAAACATAAACATATATCAAAGTCAATATACGTCAAAAACAATATACTAATTTAATTAATACAATAGTCACTTCTGTACGCAACGATTTGCTTACAATTAGTCGGTTTTACTTCTTTTCTCTCATTGGCATTTGTTTGAATTGGCAAGTAGGGGCGAACCTATTCCAATAGACTCATAACAGCCTGCTGCATTTTCCCTCTCGTATAGCAGTCGAGTTGTTTTGGTAAGCAAAATCATCCAAAAATCATATGTTTTGGGTAGAACGGAATGCCGTACTGGCTGCTCTGAATTTTTTTCTTCATTCTTTGACATTGGAGCTGGTTGATCTGTTGCAGCCACTACTGTCCGTAATTTATATTTATCTGAATAGTAATAGGTAACATCTTTGCAGTGACACACATCTAAAGCTTAATATAAAAGATTGCACCTTAAATTAGTAAATTATTGTTGTAAATTTTCCAGAGAGGATGAGTGCATCCAAGAGGAGGCGCTTTGGTTTTCTTAAACCAAGTCCAAGCCACCGTTGTTTCTTCTGCATGATATCGAAGGAGTCTAGTGAGCAGTTTTCAGCAGTGAAGAATAATCCTAAAAGTATTGCAAATTTTCCAAGCATTCTCTGCTATTTGACAGGAGAGGATCCTTTATTAAATGAAAATGATAATGACAGCAGTAGTTACCACGGACTTTTATCACAATTCTCCAATTCTAGTTTGCCAGTAATGTGTAATTCATGTTACGAGAATATTTTGGATCTAAACTCACTTCATGAGATCCTGCTCTGTGCCCAAAATAATCTTCAGCAGAAAGTGGAACATGTGCGAAAAATTGTTGCTTACTCCAATTCAAATTCGGACTTACGGAAGCAGCTTCCAGATCTGGCGACGACCGAAGAACATGAAACCGCAAATACGTTTATTGAAGACTTGCGTATGAAAATTGCCCAACAAGGTAAAAACGCCTTTTTAAAAAATTAGTCAATAATTTGTTGTTGATAATTAAGTAAATCAAGTAATTGAATTGATAACTTTCTATTTCAATTTTTAAAACAGGAACCAACAAAATTATTTTGCCTTCCAGCCCTACACCTAACCCTTGCGAGAAGTTAACTGTGGCCCAAGTTCAGCCACCAATAGTTAGGATTATTGTCCCACCATCGTCATCGAAGTTGTTATTGGAAGAAGAAACGGAAGAAGTCTTGTTTCCTTACTCATCAGATGCATTTATAAAGGCTGAAGTTGTCGACACGGATGTGGAAAGCGCCCAGGATGTTCAATTATCTAGTGTATATGATTGTCATCTTTCGTCCACAAGCAGTGAATGCGATCTCAATTCTGAAAATGTCAAATCATCTGAAAGTACCATCTCCAATCAGTCGGAAATTGACAGATGTGAAGGGGACTGGGGAAGGAAGCGCGAGGATACTGCAGTCAAAGTCAAAGGTAATGACACCAAATGGTTTCATTCAGCGATACATTTAAATCCTTATGAGAAAGCAATATTTTATATTCCATATATTTTACTTTTTGGTTGTCACAGTTGAAGTTAAGGAGAACGGGGGACAAAATTATCAGATCTGCAGGCAGAAGGCATGCAGAGTTCAAATAGAACTACATATAGAAAGGGTGACTTGAGACTTTCTATGAGAGGATTACTCCACAAACTTCAAATACAAGAATGCATACAACCAAGACAGGGCACACTTGCGACCTTTGCGGAACAGTTTGCAAAATTGAGGAAATCGATGAACATATCAGGGGCCACGTCGGCAACTATGCCACGAAATGCGGTAGCTCAACTTGTCCCTTAGTATTTTCCTGCAAACTGAAAATGGAAAAACATTTGGCGTCAAGTACCTTATGCCGAGAACAATCCGGTTTCACTCCTCTCAAAAAGCATGACCTAAAGAAGTGTGATTACTGCAGTTTTGAAAATTGGTGTACCAGAGCATTACTAAAGCACTTAAAAACTCACGAGGATCCTAGGACTGCTACCCTGAAGTGCCCAATACAGGGCTGCACTTTATGGTTTTCAAAAATGCAAAGTTTGGATTTCCATATTTCTCGACATGACTTACGTACCACTGAAAAGCAAAAGCAAGTGTGTCCCGTGTGCCAGCGGAAGATTCTAGCGGTCTCAATGGAGGATCATCTAAGGAAAAATCACAAGGTGTCCAAAATATTTAAATGTAAACACTGCTATTATATGTTTCCTAATGCGGACCTTCAAATTGGTCATCTTTTCGCTCATCGTACGGAGAATGGAGTGCCCTGCGACCTTTGCCGCAGCCAAACAATTTTATTTAACCGTGAACATGATCTCCGTCGACACTACTTTGAAGTACATGAGCTGGGAGGAATTAAAGTTTTTAGATGTGAAGTGTGTGGAATAGAGTTTAACTCCGAAACTGAATATAAACGTCATAGCACGTTATGGGGGCATGGAAGTACGGAGAAATCGGATGCAGCAGGGAGCTCCAAAATAACGGAAATATTTTGCGACATTTGTGCTCCTCGTATACATTTTGGAGATGAAGCTTCTTTAACCACTCACAATATTAAGACTCATGGTTTCGAGCCTCATCGTTGCAAATTTTGTGGAAGGTCGTTTACATTACTATATTTGTTGCTGGAACACTTAAAGCATCACACTTGCGGAAAGAGAAAAAGGAAAGTCAGTTAAAGTGCATCCCGGATAATAAATAAAATTTAGAATTTTTTTGCGAAGAAAGGATTATCTCGTGAACGAAAAGAGTACTACGATAAAATTTAAAAAAAACAATTAAAACTATGTTATTTTTGTATGTCAATAATGGCAAGGGACCGTAATAATTCGTAGGCTTGTGGATCTCATTCATGCAATATAAAGTCAACTTTTGATATGTTATGTTCAAAGTTTTAGGATTATTTGAATTGCTTGTTATTACTAATATTACTTCGTATTTAAACTAGTTATGATTGTGTATTATGTTTGTCCGGAATATCAAAAATGATAAATAAATACTAATTAAATAGTCATCAACGTCGTGCACTAACGAGCATTGTTATACAAGTTCATACGTATATCGCAACAATTAGCAAAAATTTCCTCTCTGTAGTCTACGTATTTTGAACATAATCTGGTAACCTGTATTATTAAGCTAAACCTCAAAGTAGCATAACATCTGTCAGAATGTCAAATGTGGAATGTGGAAAACTTCAAACTTGGTGCGAATTAAATTCTAAATCGGCATTAGAAAAATGGGATTTATAGGTGTAGCCTGAAAGTAGCCCACTATTTTAGATACACCGGCAGTATAAAAAGCACGAAATATTTCTCTCCGTTATTTCTTACCCTACTTATTACAGGTAAACTGTTTTATCGATTATTGGTTAGGGTTAATCTACCCTTATTTTAGGCTTATCCCTTTTTGACTCCTTAATTTTAAATAAGATTATTTGTCAATAGCGCATTACGTAATAATAATTATGGACCTTTTTGATTTGCGTAAAATAAACAGTGTACGAAAAACTCGCTTTGAAGGCGTACCTGAATAATTTGTACAGATGTTATAGTGATAGTAGACAGACTAGTTGTAGTTGCCGAAGTGCATGGAGAAGATCGAGCGGAAGTGAAGTTAAAACTAACTAAGCCGTATGCTAAGCACTTCTGAGCAAATTTATTCGTCATCGAGTTATAAGGATATACAAATAAATTGCTAAACAGTGGCAAGAGCTATTTGGTAATTAACCTGATGATGGAAGAAGGATGGGATACTGCGTATGGTCTCCTACTCCTGCTGGAAGAATTGGTTTCTGAGCACTGGGAACTGTGCTTGGTTTTGGTGGCCCTTCAGCAGCAACTGGAAAGAATGAGGCTATAGTAGATGCTGAGGGAAATGAAGGTGGTGGTTGTGGTGCGGCTGGAGCTTCCGGAGCAGGTTGTGGCTGTTGTGGCTGCTGCGGTGATTCACCACCCATACCCCCAGATTGACAGTTTGCGAATTGCGGCCAGTTGCAGACCAAATATTGAGCGTCCCAATGTAGGCCGGGTGTACACTCCATTATATTCTCGTGTCCCATAGTTCCACACAAAATGTATTTGTTGCAATCCCCTGGATGCGGTTTGTAAGTGTTCGGCTCACAAGAGCCAACTAAATAACAGAATAGGTAATCAGTTGAAATTAATATAGCAATTAAATATAATTTTTACAAACCTTGCCACTTTGCAGGGTCAAGTGCACGACCAGCTGAAAAACTTTCATTTTCAGTATTAGTTTTGCATTTGCTCCTAAGTTTCCAGTCACAAGAGAAACCTTCAGTGCTCCAGAAAAGTCCTTTGGGGCAACGTCGCAATACAGGTTGGCCATTAAAGCATTGGAAATAGCTCCTGCAATCCTTCGGATTTCCCCTGTACAGCCATGTACATTGGCGATCTGGAGGTGCCTGTACCAAGTCGGAGGAAAGTACACTGTTGGGGCAAAGTGAAACTCCCAGAACGATCCCAAGCAATAAATTAGCTAACTCCATTTCAATTATTGTACAACCAACTACAAAAATTGCGAAAAATCTTCTGAACAGAATTGCTCGAACGCCAATAAGCGTTTTATATGCTCATGATGCTCATTACCTGTTTTCATATAATCTCGGACAGAGGATTTCATATACGTAGAGCAACATCTAATTACCACCACATTATTACCTAAGCTAATTTCCGTACGGAAGAGAAAAGAGTGGATTCAAAGTACTTGAAATCTCTAGTTACAAGAGACGAGAGATTACGTATTTTGTAAATTGTCCTTCATAATCATCATCAGTTTTTCTTCCTCCGCAGTTTGGCGTTTGCTTCCCTAACTGATTAAACTAACATAAAAGAGGGAAATGAAATTTCATAATTAAGCACGAGAACCTAATATTAGCCTGTTCTTTGTCATCCTGTTTCATAGCTCAAAAAATTGTTTAGATTTCGCAGCCTTCTCTACATCCCTTTTTATGTAGTTTTCTGTACAAAGCCTGGAATCTTATTGGTATATATCCCGTCAAGCAAAACACAGATCTTGGCACTTGGCAGCATGTGTATTTTATGCAATTATGTAGCTGTGGAAATGTTTGTTAGTTCTGATAGCTGCCATTTCCTAGAAGTTTTTCGACTTGCTTTAACGCACATTATTAAATAATATTTTTTCCTTCCTAAAAGCAATTTCAACTGGACATCGTTAGTTTTGTTTGACAATATGATTATCTGGAAAGTAAAAACTAGATTAAAGTAAGCTGATGAGCAGAAAGCATACTAATATAGCAAATAGCAGGTAGAAATAGATAGTGTTATGTCGTGAATAATTGGAAATGGGAGACCGCGTGCTAGTGTTGTAGATTACATACATACCTATGTAATTACCTTCTAATATACCTCCATCCAATATACACCAACAAAAGCATTATGGCCAGTAGGCAGAACCGCAAGATGTGCTGTGTATATGGCTATATGCTGCGCTTCTGCTGGTTTGAGTTTGTTTTTGTTGTAAAAATACAGACAACACAAGTTTTGCAAAGCAAACACTGCATCATCCGTCGCTCAGCTGATGTAGGTAGTTTGGTATTTGCAGAAGCCAATGAAAATGAAATATTTAAACTGTAAGCTGCAGTTTTCCATGAATCTATTTATTCACAAAATATATAGAGCAGGCAATATTTAAGTTTGAATAGGTATTTATTTTTGAGAGAATATTAATGCAAAATTAATGGAATTAGAATTATTAGAAAGCGAGAACTGTGACAGAAAACGTGAGATTGTTTTTCACAGATAAAGAGAAGTAAGGAACAATTGCTAAATCAAAACAGAAATGTGTGGATATTCTCAAATTGGATTTAAACGATCAACAGTGTTTGTTCTGTGTGTTACCAAAAGAATCTGATGAGCATTTTTCAGCAGTTCAGAATAATTCACGGAACATTAAGAGTTTCTCAACAATTCTTAGCTATTTGACTGGAGAGGATCCAACATTAAATGAAGATAAGAATGTCGGTAGCGGGGAGCTATCGTCTGATGGCAGATTCAGGCTTGCCAGTAATGTGCAATTCATGTTACGGTCTTTTAGCAGATCTTTATTGGCTACATGACCAACTGCTAAGCGTTCAAGATAACCTTCAAAAGAAAGTTGAGAATGTTCGAAAAATTGTAGATAACTCCACTCCCCGCTTTGCGTCACAGTCACATGATGCCAAACCGAAGTTGAAGGGACGAGATTCTGATAAATATGTCCAAATCCTGCGTGAGAAAATTTCCAAGCGAGGTAATGCTCTGTTGCATTGTGCAAAGTGGTACTTAGAGTTAAAAAATAAACCTACCTTAAATTATAAATTAATATAATAAATTACGTTAAATAACAATAATATGTGTGCTATTTTATTTAGGAAAGAGTAAAATAACTTTCTCCAATGGACGGACGCACTTTGACGTCTCATCCGTGCCTGAGTTTACACTTGCCAAAATAACGGCCTCCCCTATAAAAACAGAACTGTTTTCGGAAGAAGAGGAAGAATATGAGTTTGAAGATGGTGTATTGGAAGAAGTCGTTTTCTCAGAAACAAAAATTGAATCTGATGTCGACTCGGATATGGAGAGGGAGGAAATGGATGACCCGGCTGGCTTTGTCTCATCGATATCGGCGGGAGAAAATAACAGCACTACCTACAACTCCAACGAATCAATAGATGATGTATCAGATCAGGTTAAAAGTGAACATTTTAGTTCCCGTCCTATTACAATAGCCGCAAATAATGCAGGTAATTAAATAGTTAGTTTAGAGCTCTTTAAATGTACTTAAGCTGAAATGTTTTTTAAAATCAAGTTTAAATTAAATTTTGTCATGTATTTTTACTAGGATTTAGAAATGTGAGCTTCAACTCCGCTAAACATCACATTTGCGATCTTTGCGGAATTTTTACCATGATCGAGGATCTATCTGAGCATGTACGAGGTCACGTTAGGGACTTTGCCACGAGGTGTGCTAACTCGTCTTGCCCCTTAGTGTTTTCGTGCAGACTGAAAATGGAAAAGCATTTGGAACTAAGCAGCTCATGTCAAGAAAATCCCGATATTAACGTTCCTGGACCATTTGAAGCCAAAAAGTGTGAATACTGTAGCTATCAGGATTTTTCGCCAAACGGTTTGCTAGCCCATTTGAAGACTCATGAAGACCCAAATGATGCTTCTTTAAACTGTCCTATAGAAGGTTGTACTGAAGTATTTTCAAAAAGGCAAACTTTGGATATTCACCTTTACCAACATGACTTCCCAAACGCTGTCAAGGAAAGCTGCCCCATTTGTAAAGAGATGCTTTCAGTAACAAAAATGGAAGATCATCTGACGAGGTGGCACCAGATGGTGGATATTTTTAAGTGCAAAAACTGCCACTGCATGTTTCACGATGTCAGGCTTCACATTGATCATCTTTTTACTCACCGCAACGCCAACGGAATCCCTTGTGACCTTTGCGATGACAATGTACAATTCAAACGCATAGCTTGACCTCCGTGAACACTATTTTAATGTCCACAAGCTGGGAAAATCTGGAAAACATGGAATTCTCCAAAAAAGGGATGTTTCAACAAATTTAAAAGGCTATATCTGTTATATATGTGTGCCCAGTAAGAAAGTAGGATCCAAAAAAAAAACTTGTTGATCACAACATCAAGTTTCATGGTGGAGCTCCGTTTGCTTGCAAATTTTGTGGAGAGTCGTTTCGATCTTACTACTTAATGCTTACGCACAAGAAGGAACATCTTACAGGTCCAAGAGAAAAGGTGAAATGCAACGTAGATGGCTGCGACAAAGAATTTGCAGACGAAAAGTTCCTTGAAAAGCACTTCATAACCTGTCACACAACAGACCTCCACAATGCCCATGTTTGCGAGACCTGCGGGAAGGGCTTTAAATATAAAGGAGACCTGAATAGTCATCGAAAAAGCGTTCATCTTCGTAGTCGATCACATATTTGCAAGGAATGTGGGAAAGGCTTTTGTGGACTAAGTAAACTCATGAGACATATGCGTTCCCACGAAATAAAGGATTACAAGTGCGAGATCTGTGGAAAAATTTATCACCAGAACTATCGTTTGATGGTGCATCTTAAATCTCATGAGAAGAACACTGCGCCGAAGAAGAAACCCGAAAAGGGCAGCATTATTTGTGAAATCTGCGGGAAATCGTTCAGTGCTCCAAGTAACTTCCGTAAACATCGACGAGTAGTGCATCGTGGCATTCGCGTTCGTAAGTTTTGCTGCGAAATATGTGGAAAACAATCTGAAGAAAAAAAGGACCATGAGCGGCATATGCGCACTCATGAGCAAAAACTTGATTGTTCGGTGTGTGGAAAAATATGTAAGAAATATAACGCTCTAGTAAGCCATCTAAAATCACATGATTCACATGGTAGAAAAAATGAAAGTAAAAATGCGACTGCTATTGACAGTAAAGGCGAAAATTGTAGGAAGAAGGGGGAAAACTAATAAATCAAGAATTTTTTTCGCTATGTTTTACTATTGTAGTATTTTATAATATTTTATTTGTATGTCTGCAGAATATACGCTACATGTAAAGTGCGATATTTACCGACTAACAACAATATCATCGGAATAATTTTTATTACTAAGTTCGTGGAAATTCGTATCAATATTATCATACTGTGCATAATTTTTTTCTAATATTCTGGAAGCGATATAATTAAACAAATACTAATTAATTCCTTTCTCGAACATTCACAAGATACTTTGAATAGTTTGATTTTGCATGCTGTCATGGCGCTGGATTAATTGTTTTGGTTTGGTTGCAAG
>JAHZND010005040.1:0-10312 GCA_027744115.1 Acrocyrtus sp. NNG-2020 | reverse complement strand
GTTGATCAGAAAGCTAAAGGTAAGTGAGAAATCAGCAAAGGTTACGGAAATTGTAGTTTAATTTTTACTTACATCAAAAGTACCTTAAATGATTGGAGTTATTTTATACAGAAAAATTAGACACGTTGGAAAGATGGAACCGAAGTTTAGCTGTGAAGATTGCGAAAGGAGAACCAGTTTCATTGCGCACATCATTCGACGAAGTATTTTATGCACGCACTTTTATAGAAAGACTTGTTTTAGGATTGTATTACGTCGGCCAGGTTCTGATGGGTAAGATGTCCAATTATCTAAGATATGAATAAAGGAAAAGCTAAACCGTCGGATTTGCACACACTTTGATGCTCCTTTTTGATGCTCCTCAGTTATTGGATTTGGAGATCTTGCAAATTTTCGCGAAGTTGAGCTAAACTTCCTAACTAGCGTTGCATTGTTCGGTAAGATGACAACTTTAAACTTTTTTTTGGAAGTTACATTTGCATGAGTTTGCCAAATATATAGTCCTGTTTCCACAGGATTCATTGTATGTCGAGCTATTATTTCTGATGTAACGTCCGCTCAAGTCGATACGAATGAAGTGCGTGCAGTATACCGGGAAAAATTGGAGCGACTTGGTATCGCATTGTCAAGAGAAGGAGCAGAAGCTTCATTTAAACGGTGAAACATTATTATAATTTAAAAGCTGTAATGACAAAGGCGTGCTAACCTGTTTGATTGTTAATGTTATTTTTTTAGCTATGTGCAAGTAGCATTTAGACTTTCATGGAGTTATGCAAAAGGACTCCAGCCTAACGAAGTAAGCAAAAAATGATATTTGAAATACATTCACCTTTTTTTAATTACAGGCTTTAAATTACTTTTGTATTTTGTGCATAGCTCTTTACAGACCTGCATCCTGTTCTTCATCGTGAACTGTTAAGAGAATATTTCGGTGACGTTTTGGATACGGTAAAGGTTTCTAATAGATTATTTTATTGTTTATTGTAGTCCAAGAATTGACGATTAAGCAGCTTTTAACTTTTTTGTTTAGGTTCCTATGTTCCTTGGATTCACGGACGCAGTTGTAAATGCGATAAAGTGCACAATGAAATCGGAGTATTACCCCAAAGGAGGAGCTGTAACAACAGCAGGAGACTTAGACTACCACATGTATGTTATCGTAAAGGGAGACGTGTGGGTTTGTGACAAAGATGATAAGTGGCTGTGCACAATGTCTACTGGAGAGTAAGCTAACCATTCTCTTGTGACATATTAACTAGTTCATTTTATATAATTGTGCTTATTTTAATCATTTGCTCTTACGTTTTAGATCAATAGGAGAAATGAGCATGCTGTATTCGGCAAAAAGACGATTTTCCGCATATGCCGCAACAAATCTTCAGCTTTTAGTGTTAGAAGCGACAGCTTTCGCCGCTCTATTGGAACGCTACCCAATGCAGAGAGAAATCCTTATAAGAAATCTCCTGGATTACAAAAGAGAAACGTATCTGATAAAGGCTTGGAAATTAAGTAGGAAAGATCCGAAGGGCTACATGGCAGAGCAAGAAGAGAAAAGTCGACTACTGAAAACATTTGTTATCCAGAGCATTGCTCATATTCCTGTCCGGGGAAACGTGCAACTTACAGAGGAAGAAGAAAAGTTGGTTGGTAGAAAGGAACCTAAATTCTATCAGAGAATTATTGGATATGGAAGCAGCGACGTCATTGACTATTACATTTACTTTGTATCCGAGTTAGTCCGAATTCACATCTTTCCTTTACTTAAATATGACTTTATGACTTTATTTGTAAAGATTTAAAATAATGTTTTAATGAATGTTTTAGTGACGACAAATTCAACTTTGTCCTTCATCCTGCTTGTTATTTTATGCAGAACTTCCAATTTATTCTACAACTCATTCGATTTATAGACCCGATGATAGTACTTTTTCATATATTCTTCTACAAGGATGATGAAAGTGACTACGATGTCACTAAATGGACCACCAAGATGGGCACATTCTTCGATATTATATTATGGATAAACATGGTTCTTCGATGCTTTACTGCTGTTGAGGTATCCGAACGGAAAACTTACTGCAAGGACTTAAAGAAAATAATAGCAGAGTAGGTGTCGAACTCAAAAACTCAGATTTAGGTAACAAAACAAGTTGGTAGATTCATACCTACGGATATGGTTATAATGCGAATTGTTTTTTCCAGCTATATTTTATCACCCCAAAACTTTGCGTACGACCTCTTGGTTTCATTTCCATACGATTTAGCCACTGGAGATAAGTCGACGCCACTCTTGGGCCTTAGATGTCTTCTTACCGTAAGAATTAAATATTTTTGCAACAAAGCAAGCAAACAAAACTGAAATGCATAATTGAGTTTTTATTTTTAGGTTAAGTATTTTGCTGTTCTGTTCAAGTTGAAGGAGGACATTGAATCTTCAACTCTAAAAGTCAATATTTTCACGTCAACGTCATTCCTTATCTACTTATCCCACATACTCGCCTGTCTCTTCTTCTGGCTATCTTGTCCGAATCTCTTGGTTTCATTTCCATACGATTTAGCCACTGGAGATAAGTCGACGCCACTCTTGGGCCTTAGATGTCTTCTTACCGTAAGAATTAAATACCTATTTTTGCAATAAAGCAAGCAAAGAAAACTGAAATACATAATTGAGTTTTTATTTTTTAGGTCAAGTATTTTGCTGTTCTGTTCAAGTTGAAGGAGGACATTGAATCTTCAACTCTAAAAGTGAATATTTTCACGTCAACGTCATTCCTTATCTACTTATCCCACATACTCGCCTGTCTCTTCTTCTGGCTATCTTGTCCGAATATACAAGATGGACTTGATGCATGTAAAACTAGCGGCTGGGTGCATAAGTTTCGAATTGAGTTTGGCAGAACGGTTGGAAAGGTTAATAAGACAGCCGATGCTTCCTCTTTGGAATTGCTGGATATGTACGTAGACAATCGACCCAGCCATTGGTATATTATAGCGTTATATTGGGTAATGGCGGTGCTAACTACGGTACGTAGCATTTTTCTATTATCTAATTTTGGAAGATGAAATCGGCAAAAATTTGCAGGAAAAGTTACAGATTTTTACACATTTCAATTAACAGTGTGGATTTGGAGACATAACTCCATACAACTTTGAAGAAATCCTTTTGGCCGTTTTTTGCATCTTTTTTGGCTCCTTATTTTTGTCCATTCTTTTGGGAAATATTACTACCGGCCTTAGTTCAGTGAATAAGGCTAAAGTTGAGTTCTTGGGTCGAGTAAAGAAAATGCTGGATTACCTGCAAGTCATTGGATTGTCTGATGTTGGGCATCAAACGCTCAGTACGTATTGCAAAAATCAAGTCACTGTTTTTTGATGATATTGATAATTGATTAGGTAAATATTACAGTAAGCCATATAACTGATTTTCGGGTTTCACAGGTGCCTACTGTCAAATGACTTGGAACAACTGGTAATGTGGTATAAAGAGTCCCAAATATTTCATTATGTATCTTTAGAAAAATGTTTTCGTTGAATTTATAACAGTAAATGTATTGGGTTGCATTTGTAGTCGCGGTGTCAATTACAACGATATTCCTGAAATTCTCCCGTTGTATGTCCAGAAGGATGTGTACCTTGCGCTCTATCACAAATGCGTTACTAATTGCCTGTTCTTTGGAAGGGTAGGCTAACTAGATAGTTTAGCATATTCACTCGGAGATTATGAAGTTTATGAGGAAAATTAAATGATTTATTTAAACAGAACTACGAGCTATCATTTGTCCGAGCGGTTTGTCCCCGCCTAAGACACTACATGTTTCTGCCCGGAATGCGAATTGCCAATGAAATGGAACCCGGAACAGGGATTTTTATAGTAATGAGAGGAGCTGTGACATCTTTCCAAACAAATCCGGAAACTGGAGAGCACGATTTTATAAAGAGGTACGAGAAGAACCAAGTGTTCGGTAGAATTCCTGCCTTGTTTCCTGGAGCCCTGTATAATAAATCGTACAGAGCAGAAGAGAAAACAGAAGTGCTCATAATGTACCACGCGGATATGCGCCAGCTTCTTACGAAGTACCCCAGATGGAAAATCTTTCTGAAGGAACTTATCAGTCACGAATACATTTACTTCTCTAAAAAGTCGGATTTGAAAAATATTACTGCGTCCAAGCTGGAAATGGATGAGAAGCTCAAAAAAGAGCTCAAAATAGAAGATTTTGCAAAGGCTGCATCTTTATTTGCGACAGAGCCACCAAACCGAACGGGTAAAAATATCAAAGAGCCAAAACTAAGACGGAAAACAAGCACTTCCCATGTACCACCACCACCTGAACCAGCGCCTGAGAAGCCGCCAGCCAGAAAAACTGTTGTAAATCTTAAACTACCTTCTGCAAGTAGTAGCGCGACGAATCTGGCACGCTCGGAAAGCGATCTTCACGTCACTTCAAAAACCTTCTTAAATGATGGCTCGGCAGCAAAAAAGGACAAAGCGGAAACTGAAACTGAAACAGTGACTGAATCATTGACTGAAACTGAATCAGCATTTTCAATCCAGGCTAAGAAATTGTAAAACTGCAAAAATGTTAACTACCTAAGCACTTTTAGCTTAAGCTTGGAATAATTTTTTCCATTTATTGAACGGGACTGTATAATACTTTTCATATAATGTCGGTTTACAGTGAATAAAAATGTATTTTTTATGCGTGTCTAATCTATGAATTTCACTGACACTTGCTTTGCTAATCTATAAATATTACAGAGTGGATTTCCTATCATTATTGCTACTCTTATTCTTTGACTTAAGTTTACTCTGATTGTTCTGGTTTCTGCTACGAGTATTTTTATCGGAAGGTGGTTTCTGACTGCTTCCGCAGTCACACCACGGTGAGATCGTTGTGTCGCATTGAAGGCGGACGTTAAGGAGAGCTAGAGGTGCTCCATCAATTGTCATTGTGGGATGTGGACAACAATGTATAGTTAAGGTTACTAAGGCCAGTCAGTCGATCACGCCTTTTCGTTTTGTTAAACTGATCATAGCACTTGGCCATATCACGAGGTCTTACTTTAGCACTATGGGCATGGCGGAATGTGTTTGTCCTGTCTGTTGCAATTTCGGGTGGTCTCTTAACCTGAAAAATAGTTATGGATAAACAACATATTCACTGCTAATTGGTTAAATTAGGACTTTCTCTTGTTAGAATAGTAACAATGTGAGCATTTCCAATTTACACCGACTTCTTTCATACCTCAATCTGAGCGTGCTTGAGTCGTACGTAAGGCTTCCCATCTTGTCGATCATGGGATGTGGCATAGAGAAAACCAGCGTTAATTAAACTGGCTCGGTTGAATCTGTATCCATCGACCTAAACAAATTTTTAAAGTAGCAAAGTCTGTCATAAAACCAACAATCAAAGAAAATAGTCTGACCATTTCAACAATAAGAATGGTGACAAGTGGTAGCGTACTATGTAGCAATTTCCATTTCCTCTAATCTAAGTTGAGCAAATTCAGTAGACATTTCGATCTAAATGGCATACTTGTGGCACGCCCTCTTTGTATCATTTATACTTGGAAATCTACTTAATCTTCCGATCGTTGTCTTATCAGTGCCAGTTCCATTGCCAGATTCTGAGAATGGGGTGGAAATTCAGAAGGAAAGTAAGACCCTACAGGAACTTGAGCCACCTCCACTGCCAGCTCTACCTACACTTCCGTCATTACCACCACTTCCTCCAATGCCATTTTTTGATAATGCCAAAGATACTGTGGTTGACTTTATGAAAACTTTCTGGGATAATTTAAAAATTTCGGAAGATCGTGTAAGAGAGTTTCTAAAACATATATCGAGCATATCTCCAATCTTTGATACAGTGACAGTGCCTTTGTTTGAGCTGGAGGGGCCTACGATGGAAGCCATGAGAAGACATTTGGAAACCCTTTTGTTGATTTCACCGCCCATAATATATATGACTTTTCTATTTGGACCTGCTCCGTTTATTGTGCTGTTTTTTATATTGAGAATGCTTGTTGGACTCGGCGCAGGATTGTTTGTGCTCTAAAAAGGATAATAATATAGAATTTTACCTGATTGACGACGATGACTTCATGAGATATCTTTTTGTGCTGAAGGTACCGGTGAATGTAAGGCACAAATGTGAGCAATTCTTCAAATCTGTCTCGGAATGGCACTATTACCTGTTTGAAAATACAGTTGAAGATTTAGTTAGTATAAAAAAAAAAATGACTTTGTACGTTTAATACTTAAATAAATTGCAATAAAAGTTGTACCCCCAAATGGTGCTGAGATTCAAATTGCTCTTCGTGGTTTGAGTTTATTTCCACATGTTTCGATTCCACTTTCAGTTCATTCAGCGACTGCGGAAAACTTGTTGCAAAGAATTTCCCTAAACATATAAGTGACCATATACATACAATTTTACACTTCATTGGAATTTTTTTCAGATCAAATATCTATGAAAATATTTAGTTTTAACTTACCTCTTCCATCTGAATTTCTGAAAGAGTCCGTCGACATAGTCGAACTCCCCAGATAAATCGAAGTTAAAAAGCATATCAGTACCGCAACTGCAAGTACTTTCCTCAGCTTCCAAATTAATCTCCATGCCATGTACTGACAGTGTGGTGCCGTGGGTCGTAACACCACAAAAAACAAACTCAAAAAGGTATACAAAAAATTAACGCTTCCGTTCCGTGTGCAAAAAGAGCCCTTCCAGAGCTGATGATCTTATTCGTAGAAGATTGCATGTGTATCTTTTTCATCCATGTATTCATCACTTCACCTTTCTATTACTCTTCCTCAGACAAACGTGTCGCTGTTACTATAAAACCAAAAATGTAATTCTTCCAGACTCAAAAATTTAAAGACTCTTCTTATTCTCATTTCTTATTACTTCTTTTACTACAGATTTTATCCTCTTACCGGTATGTGTATAAACCTAAACCATTCTCAAAGTTTAGATTTATTCCGTACCTTCAAGATATATTTTTTCTTTGCTCTATCTCGATGCACTTACATACAACTTATTGTTTAAAAAAATGGGAAAAGCATAACTACACAGTACCTACTATCATAGGGTAAGAACTGAAAAAGGGTAAAAGAAACTGCAGAATTGTTTTGCTTTCTCAGCATTTGCAAAAACTACACATGTTCTTTAAGTCATAAAACAATCAAAAGGATAGAAACAAAAATCCCACGTTCTAAACATTTACTTGTGGATCAACAACAGCCGACTACTCACAAGATCCCGTTAGACATTGCATTTACCACACCAGAGTATTATGCACATATCTATGGTAGAAAGAAGTAATAAGAGTTGTAGGCTGTAATGCCTAAAAAACTACAGAGCTCTATGCTATCTCGTTTTCATATCTTTCACAGCTCCCATTTACTTGTATTAGTTCCCCAAAGAGAGTACGATATACTTTTTTAGGATAGCTTTGTTGCCTGCCTGTATTATGAAATGAAATTGAGCTAGGTCTTTCTCAGGTGTTCTGCCATTGTCAGGTACTCTCGTGAAACCGATATTGCTGCAGTAAATCACAGGAAACCGTAATTAGAAACTTATCGCAGATTGCGTCCTAGTTTTATGAGTCTATAAAACCTTGGAGTAGTATACTAACTGTATTATTGCCAATTCAGCTGTAACATAACTAAATTGCTCTAGACTCTAGACATGCATTAAATTGTTTCAGGGTTCAACTGATCCGCTTTTTACTCGATACTCTCCATCAATTTTAAGGACAAAATGAGCTGTATTTCCATTAAAAACTTTCTTGTGTGAAGGCACCAGATGTACCTCGGTGCAAGAAAGTTTTTAATTTTATACGAAACTTTAGTCTCGATACTCTCCATCAATTTTAAGGACAAAATGAGCTGTATTTCCATTAAAAACTTTCTTGTGTGAAGGCACCAGATGTACCTCGGTGCAAGAAAGTTTTTAATTTTATACAAAACTTTACTTCAAGCAAATTATTTACTAGAAAGTACTTGAAGAGTATACGCTTAGCTGAATGTTTTAGAGCCTGCCTGGCCTAATAGTCGATGAGATCATCAAGCAGGTATCATCATCTATTCTTCTTCACGCTCAAAAAGTTTTCTATGAAAGTTTTAGTAAATGCATTCAATTTTAAGCCTATTCATGATGAGTCATGGACTCATTGGAACGAAGTTGGAAACAGTCTCCTCTCCATCATCTTTTTTTACACACCCAGAGCAAGTCCAATAAAAAACTTTTGGCTTGCTATAGAATTTCATACAGCAGGCAATTTGCAGCGAGTGCGAGTACATTTTACAACAAAGTTTGCCGAATACAGCATTTCTTTAATAATTTATGATGATGAGTTTTTCTTTCAACATTTGTAAAAAAAATTGTCCCTTGTCCCTTCTCCTTTTGACTCAAAAAATGAGGCGAATAAATGTTCAAAAGGAATTCGTACCTTCAAAGGGGTGGGTATTTGGTAAGCCATATTAGAGGGAACTAGAACAGATGCAAAGACGAAAAAGGCGAATGCAGAGGAAATCATGTAGAGCATATTTCTACTTCTGTATTTTACTCCATACAAAGCCTCTAATGCTTTTTTGTACATATATTCGCAGAGGAATATAATAAAAAGCATACTGAGATAGATCACTCTTATGCACTATTCGAAAGAGATTTTTCTTCAGTACAGTACTAATATGTGAATGTCGTGATTTTTTTTCTACATCTTTTATGGTTTATTTTTGAGGTGGAGGAGTGAGTCAGTCAACCTTCGGTGGTGCTTGCAGATGATAGCGTAATGAGATGATGATAATGCTCAAGGATTGAATGGGAAGCACGAGAAAGGATTGAAAAAACTGAATCTGTTTGAGTGTTGAGCACTCGTAATATGCCCTGTACGTGTATTACTACTTCAGCGTAAAAGCTGTAGACAAGTACCAGCACCAAATTAAAATACTTTTCTGAGAAGCGCTGCTGCAAAATTGCTTTTTACCATTTTTAATTTCTTAAAAAAAAATAGTAAATTTTATACAGATTGCAGATTACAGGCCATATTTTAATTAGGCTATTTAAATTTTCTTCTCTGAAGCGCAATTACAGTCTGAAAGTAAACCTAAATGAAGCAGTTTGTATTCCACAGCCATTGTACATCTTTCAGTATGTGACTCGTGACATTTCTTTCGTGCTAATTTCTTAGTTTTTTTTCTTCGCTAAGAAGATTGAATCTGTTTGAGTGTTGAGCACTCGTAATATGCCCTGTACGTGTATCACTACTTCAGCGTAAAAGCTGTAGACAAGTACCAGCACCAAATTAAAATACTTTTCTGAGAATCGCTGCTGCAAAATTGCTTTTTACAATTTTTAATTTCTTCAAAAAAAATAATAATTTTATACATACAGATTGCAGATTACAGGCCATATTTTAATTAGGCTATTTAAATTTTCTTCTTTGAAGCGCAATTACAGTCTGAAAGTAACCTAAATGAAGCAGTTTGTATTCCACAGCCATTGTACATCTTTCAGTATGTGACTCGTGACATTTCTTTCGTGCTAATTTCTGAGTTTTTTTTTCTTCGCTAAGAAGAGATAAGTGCAAGCTATTTCAAGTTTATTTGTGCGGCATGATGTGAATAGCCAGTGCTTTTTCCAACTTCCACCTTCCGGAATCCAGTGGATTTTACGTGTACATTCTTCGAGTTAATGACATTTCACAAAAAGGTGAAATTATCTTAAATAAATCCAGTTCGTGAAAGTCACACCTGCTGAATGCGTCTAGCTTTCCAGCAGCCGAGGTTTTAGTGGATAGTGAAACCTCAACATTACCTATTTTTGTGAAGGTAAGCAATATTTTTTTGGATTTGTTCATTACTCATTCCAACTTGCATTCCAGCACAAATGATAAGTGCACTCTCCAGTTTTTTTTCCTTTTTCATACCATAAAGCTTGCGTGTCTAGAGAGTAGAAACGAGTTTTAGTTCTATTCTGGAGCTAAAAATCCAGCTAAAACTGTCATTCATATGCTATTTACTAAAGCAGAGAGTATGTCTCATATTTAATTCTTCATTCTTTGCGTATTATAAAAATAGCGGAATAAATGTACCAAAAGTACTACTACCTCGTATCGTAATTCGTAAGTACAAAAGCACTTGATAAAAGTTGGGAATTTGGGCAAATACGACACGAAAGACATTTTGGCATGAGCATTACATTTAATATTGGGATCAGGTATCTGATCATTGATCGATCATTCAGCAATTAAAGTAGGAATATCGGGTTTTGTCGTGCTACATGCAGAGCAGAATCTACCTTTT
>JAHZND010005039.1:0-10995 GCA_027744115.1 Acrocyrtus sp. NNG-2020 | reverse complement strand
GTTTTGGGCTAAATAGGTAATTTTGCGGAATTAGAGCCAATACAAATTTAAATTCAATAGAAAAGCTCCAGCAAACTGAAATTCCTGTTACCACTCGGGGGTCAATAGCGGAACCAATTTTCCTTTTAATGGGGGTCTATAATAGCCCCTAAAATTATTCATTTCTTGGGATGACATCACCAAAAAAATATATTTCTTGGTGATGGCACACAAATAGACTTTAAAAGGTTTATGGAGAGCATATCTCTATTTGCCCAGCCACTTTACGGCTCTCCCACAATAAATTATAAAGAATGGACTGGGAAGCGCTTTAAAAATTGAAAAAAAATCTGTGAAACCGCTCCACATTCCAATTTTTTTAGGAGAGTAGGGGGCGGAAACTGGATGGGCACTTCAGTGAGAAAAATAAATCCATATTTTTAAAGCATAAAGTATTTTTCCCTGGAGAAAAAAAACGGAATCGTATAAAGAGCTAACAGCCCAGAATAGCGTACTGTAATAGTAATATTGGCTGGAAATCAGTGCGTTGGCGTAACACAAATTTCTGGGATTTTGCTCACTATTTGCTTTTCATTTTTTCAGGAGATGTCCGTATGTCTTCGGTTTTTTTACATGGACATTCCTATTTTCCCTTGTGAGAAGGCTCATCATCCATCTTGCATTAGCTCATATTTCAGCTTTCTCCTTTGAAAAATGAGGACATAAAGCATCGGACATAAATGAAAATAGACAAGACAACAAAAAGTCTCCGGCTGCAGTAGTCTTGCAAGAAAAAAATGGCCCTTTCGCTTTCAATCAGAAAAGGAAAAAAAGGAATTTTTAAGATTTTTTTCCTAAGCCCAAAGCCCAACCTATTGAACAAGGTTGCACTGGATTTGGTGTGCCATTTTCGTGATTTTCGGGATTTTCGGCTCATCTTTTTTTCCTGGAGGATGGTAAAAATTGTGGATGGTGAGTGGTGGTTTCGGCTGGCCATATTGCGTTACAAATTTTTATGTAGTGCTCCTCTCACTCAAACAGCGATGCCGTATTTTATACGCTCCCTTCCCCACTCACAAGAGCAAACATTGCGTTTTCCCTCTTGGCTTCCGGAGAAGGTGAGCTGGAGGAAAAAAGTCAACAGAACATGAAGATGAAAAATCCCCCTTCCTCACACAAATCTGTCTAGGATTCGGCTCCGCTAAATGCACTCTTTTTTCTTGTCATGCACACATACACCTCTACAAAAAAGTGAGGAGCTTTATCAGCAGAATATATATAAAAAATTGCCTGAATGATTTTGCCCTTCTCTGGTATTACTCATTCAGTACTGTAAAATGTTAGTTTGGTTGAGCATAAAAATAATTTTTTGAAAGTATTTTGTAATCAATTTGCAGACAAGTTCAAGTCATCATTGTCAGAGTGAGTTGAGTTCACGCATTTAAAAAAAATGTTTTTTTGAAGTGGGCAGATCGGCCTTTCAGCGCGTAAAATCCTCTCCATTTCAGTTAATTGATGAGAAGTGCCAGACAGGTGACAATGAGCATAAGCTTGGATTAATCCTTGTAAGTGAAAATGAGTGTTCTTTATTTATTTTATGGCTGGTACTTAATTTTGTGGCTTGCAGTTGCAAGTAAATATCCTTGTCTATTGACAGAGCTGTCATACCTTTCCTTTTCTGGAGCAGGATTTTTTTAATATATTTTTTCAGTGACGGAAAATAATGAGTATTATTGCGCAATATGTTCAGTCACGTGAACAACTTCATTTTCACTTTTCAGTGTAATGCCATTGACAGATTCCATTCGTTTTTGGTAATCATGACTCTGGTGCAATCTTTTGGGCTTTTGTTTGCTCACAAAATATATTTTGTGCTTGCGCTCGTGTCACATTTCGCTTCGGGCAGGGTACAAATTATGCATTCAGCTAAAGCGTCTTATCACGAGCAGTCTATTTTTGGTGTGGCCGTAAAAGGAGTGGGAAATTGACATCGAGCATGACTTTTTAAGCAATAAGCGTGCCCATTCAAGCTATTGTATGGAGTGCACTTTTGGAATGTGAGAATGTGAATTCTTTCATTATGCTGACATGCTAGGTTATTAGGAATTACGAGGATTGTTGTAGTATGGAAGGAAATGGAGACGTCAACTTTATGTACTAGTACTAGGCTGACATCAAATAGGTGCCAATAATCGAAGATACGATCGGGAATTCGGGAATTGAAAAAATTAAGTAAAATCTGACACAAACATTTCAACGTGACGACGAAATACGGTGTCCGTTTATACTAATATATATTACCTATGTCAACTTCTGCTATGTGTCTAACTATATATATAAGTTTGTAAAAGACGACCACAAGACCTCTAAATTACCTATTTGCTACAAAACGATCAATCGCATCAACACTCAAAGCTACCTAAACCAATCTTTCATTCAAATGGTATTAGTTATTAACAGAAGATTTTCTAGTGGCGCGCAACTTAACGAAGCTTTTAGTGTAAGGCTGACGGAGATAGGTTTAGTTGTACGACGAAAAAAAGTTTAGTTCTCGAAGATAAATAAAGTTAAGTTGTAGATGCGTTGGGTTGGGAGTTTCAGGGTTGATGTGTACGTTATCCGACTAGCAGCTACGGTGGTGTGGCGAGCCGACATTGCAGTTAGCAATAGCTCAGTAACACATTTTAATATTTTTGGCATTCCCTGGTCACCACTCATTGTTCATTGATATTTAAGCGTTTCTCCGCACTCACTCAAACCCCAGCTCAAAATTAATGGCTATTTGCATGCAATCTGTCCAGCGTACAATGACTCGACACTACAGCCTGGAAAAAAATTGTATTAATAATAGCGTCGGATCTTTTCTCGAGATTACACTCCTAATTTATAGTGTAATCCAACAAGTTCCCTTTTTTAATACGTATTTATTTATGCGTAGTCGAAGTACCTCCACCGTTCCCGTTCTTTACTAAAGCTAACAAAAATAAAGTCTCCTTTCTCAAGTTGCGTAGTCCCGTCCACCATCGCGAAGTATTGTTGTGAATGCGGCGAAATCTATGATCAGTTAAGCCAGTTAAATATGCCATGCATTCCCAAATGAAATCATAAAACCACCAGAGGAGCCAACTCAAATGAGGAATGAGGAATGTTCCATCCACATAAAAAAGTTTACGAGCGGTAATCATACAACCATATTGCTCCCTTTTGTTACTCTGTTCCAAATAGTGCTCTACAACTCTCACTCCAGCTATTTTCCATTGTGCTCATACTCATACCATTTCTTAAATTTTTTCTTACAACTTAAGAAAAGGGAAAACCTGGAGAGCTTGGCTACAATTTCATGATCATGCATCGCGCAATTTAAGATTGCGTAATTTGCCTTTTCCTCACAAAAGCTGGCAAATGTCCACGTTACAGCCTTGCTTTTTCCGTACCACAATGAGCAGTAAACGGTTCATTTCATTTTCATTTACATACTCTCCTTGCGCTCTGCTCTGGGCACTGGAATTATTGCAGCTACAAAAAAATATCTGTTCCGTACACATCCACTCCACGAAAAACAAACCTGCTATTATGATTAGCAATGAGAAACAAGATGCTCCAGATAAGAAAATCTACAGAGCTTCATTCTCCAGGAAGTTTCTCTGGAGCATTTCGCTGTAGAGAGAGCTACACCAAACATAAATTTCATTTTTATGAAGGCTCGCTGAGCAATTATAATAAGGAGTGAGCTTTACACTCGTAGAGATGTGTGCGGTATGTGCGGACTTTCCAAATTTCCATTTAAGCGGTTTGCTGATAAGCACTAATTTAATACGTCCGGACCGCCCTGATTAGCTATTTTAAGAAAGGAGTCTATCTGGAAGGAAATCTGTGGCGTGCGTGTCTCCGATGACAAACGGGAACGCACATTGCGCTCTGCCTGCGAATGGTGAGCTGTGTGCTGTTAATGCAACGACTTTTACCGTAAACTGGAATTCCAGGAGGAAGAAGCCAATTTACTTTTCTGATGCTTTAATATTTCCAGCTTGCACGAAATGTCTGCAGTTGCAGTTGATCGGGCTAAAATTTTATTTTATGCGTGGAAAGCTAATAGGGAGATTGAGGAGAATATTGCTCTCTCCAATTTTATGCATGGCGACATAATTTTATGTCACGGAATACATTTACAAGCAGAAAACAGGCAGTCAGTCAGACGACTACTTGAAGAAACATGCCTATGCATAGATTACATTTTATCCAGTTGAGGGATGTGGACGTGGGTATCGGTGACGAGAATGTCATTTTAATTTCCAAAGCCATTCCATCTACTTACCCTCACGGAATTGGTTTCACCAAAAATATAAAATCACGGGCTTTACCCTCCCCAACTGCTTTGTCATAAACCACTTGTACGAATTTGTACACCATCGTGTATGAAACTCGCCAACTGCTGTGCATACAAACGGGCTCATTCCACATCTCATTCCGCAAAAAATATATTCGAGAGATTCCTTCGATAAACCTGTTTTTGCCGAGATACAGAGAATTTCAGGAATTTCACCTTTTAAGCGGGTCGGCATTTTTAGATTTTTTTTACAAAAATTAGCCTATTTGTACCAGGCCAGTGTACTCTCCTAATTTTGTCGTCTTATCCTCCTTGTTTTGCAGATGTAGTCGCATTTCCTTTTACATCTCTAAACAATCCCCGCAAAATCATTTTACAGCATCCACTCCACCCTCCTCATCTCCTTCCGGAAAGGTACCTAGGAAAATGGAGGAAAAAATCTCTCGGCATTTTCACTTCCTCTCTCTCTGCACCCTTCCAAGCAGGAGTCCTCTCCTGACTGGAATGGATTTCCGGGAAAAGTAATAGAAAATGAGAGGAGAAGGAGTGCGGAGAGAAAGCTCTTGTAAATCAAGAGACGTACGCATTATCTCTCCTGGAAGAGCTTATCTAAGCATCACATCAAAAATCCTTTGTCGAATTACATTTCCGAATTCCCGTCCCTCCCGCCACGCAGCAAACATCCATGACGGGAATCTCCACCATATCCGTACATCTATCTGCTCTGCTATCCTCACCATTAACTCATTTCTCCAGCACTCCAATTTTTAAAAGGGAAACCATAGCCTAGCTGGATTTCTAGCTCTCGTCATTAGGATCACCGCTGCACTCACGAGTTTTTATTCCCTCCACACTTATCAAAACAGGAAAGGAGGAAACCCGGAATGAGCTAGTGCTCATACTATAGCTGGTGTGGGGAAATGGGAGGAAAGAGTACAATGACATTAGCAGTTTCGCTTTCATGTTTGTAAACACGTAACGCATCCTTCAGCCTCATTCTGATTTCGGAGCAGCTTCCCTTTTTTTATTTATCGACCATCGACGGGGAAACCAAAAAAAATTTCGGATCGGACTTCTTCTGTTTCGTGCACAGGCTCTTTTCTTCTTCCATGCCTCATTTGTATGCATCACAGTAGCCACAATCACCTTGGCCATGAAATTTTCTCTTCTGAAGTTTAGTGGAAAAAAAGGCTAAAAATAGGAGATAAAGGGAAAAAAGCGCAACTGACAAAAATAGCAGCAAAAAATATAATACGCTTCCAGGTTACATATCATATTCCTTTTATCCTGCTCACAATCACACAATCAGCTCATTTCACCGATTCACATTCACCATTTTTTTTACCATTCACTGCAATGCATGAGCAAACTGCTTGATTGTGTGCAGCTAATAGTCCAAATCGACCAGACAAGATGAAAAGATGGAAATCCTTTGCCGAAAATATATTTTTTTTTCCTTCCAATTTCTCCACATAACTAATGTCATGCTGCCTGTCTACAGGTTTGAGTAATATCTCTCTTCGTGATCGTACCTCCATGCTCGAGTGCATTCCGTTTTCACGAAACATCGGAGCTTAAGAAAAAAAAGGCTACCGGTCTCTCTGATCTTCTTCACTCTCCATTGTCCAGTTTTTTCTCTCGTCTTCATCGGCTGTCCTCCCTGTCTTTGTGGCTATCATGGACTGCTTGTTTTTATGTGATTCGAGTGCATTCCGTTTTCACGAAACATCGGAGCTTAAGAAAAAAAAGGCTACCGGTCTCTCTGATCTTCTTCACTCTCCATTGTCCAGTTTTTTTTCTCGTCTTCATCGGCTGTCCTCCCTGTCTTTGTGGCTATCATGGACTGCTTGTTTTTATGTGAAAAGGATTTTTTATTGCTACTTCGCTACCTTCTCCTTTCTTACCTCTTTGTAAAAGGACGAGCAAAGATGAGAAGAAAAAAAGAAAATGCCGGCGGGTATGATACTTTTTTTGTGAGGTGCATTTCGCTTTCATGAGAAAATGATTATAGTGATGGGATGCCGCTTATCAAAGGGAATCAATCCAATGAATTTATTATTTGCTGAGTTAAATGAGCCACACAAAATTTCTCCATTTGTGCGGCGCATAATGGGCACTAGACAATGGGCAATTAATGGCTTTCCAATTCAAAATTGAAATTTGCTATTAGCCATTAAGCCCTTTTTCATGCTCTGTGGCGATGTCCGCACACAAAACTGAAAGACAGCTATATTACAGATGTCAGTCAAAGTAATTCTGCTTCAGTTTTAACTACGCACCACACTCAACTTGACTCATCGTAATTTTGACTGCGTCATGAAAAAAAAACATTTCGATGGGAAATGTCGAGTGCTTTTAATAAAAAAAGAATTAGCTTCTTTCATAATTAATATTAATGTGAGTGCGTATGCATAATATTTCGTGGAAGCAGTATTAAAAGCAGAAAAAGTATTTTGGCGATAGAAGCTGTCAAAGCTGGCATTTTCCGAGAAGGAGGCGGAAATCTGTAATGAGTCTTTAAAGCTTACCGTCATAAGTAGGTGAAAGGTCCAGGGCGAATACGGCGGATGTGATGATCGCCAAAAGTCCGGAGGTGACAGTGATTGACAGCAGACCGTGACTTTGGCTCTTCCTACTAATCCCAGCGCTTTTACTGCTCCGGCTCCCAGCCAGACTAAAACATCTGCAGGAGTCCTTCATCTTGAGCGATATAGTTTTGATGGAGGGTGACTGGCGAGTGGTGACAGAAAAAAATACCACGGGAATAAATTCTTCCTCGGAATAGATGGAGACTAGTGTAGCTCTTCTTGGGAAGCAACTGGTTGAGATTTTAAGTGGACTTGACGTGGAAGTCTTGTTGATTTTTCGTGGCGCGTTTCCGCTGATTTACCGGGATTTTTCAGGATAATCCTCAAAAGAGATATTTTGGGTGAGGGGCCTTTCCAAGTTGCATGTCTCTACACTTGAGTAAAAGTTTTTTTTGTTTTCCAGGAGAAATCAGAAGCAATCTGTGTTGAGGTAGCTGTTTCGACTAGTAGACTCCAATGAAAAGATAACCCAACTTGACACTTGTCTCGTGCCTCCTTCAGCAACGAACGAGTTGCGTGTAAATTGACTGAAAGCAGATGTGTGAGAAAAAATATATATTTTTCCCCAAGAGGCAAAGTTAAGTTGGAAAGGTACTTTAAATACTTCGCTGTCAATGAGGAAACCCTCCCGAGAAAATTTTTTTTGTGGAGGAAATATATTGGGAGATTAGCTGTGACTGGTGACGATAAAGTTGAGCGGGAAAGTAGGCGGAAAAACACGGGAGTGAAGTGACTCGATTAATCACTCCCAAGAATTTGTAGTCCGTTCCAAGCTATGTATTTTGTTATTTTTCTTGGCTTGTTTGCATCCCACTTCAGCGGGTATGATAAATTGGCTCTTGTTTCCTTTTTTTCAATGGCTCTGAAAATGTAGAAAGAGAAGGAAAGGTCAAATTTTGGCCATAAATCGTATTCAAGTACGCGAAGACTTTTAAATGTCATCGCATGCCGTGAGTAATGTCGAGTTTTTAATCTAGTACAGAAAATACATGACATTCTACATACGTAACCTACGCTCCTATTTACGAAATATCCAACTCGCTTTTTTATTACCAAAAAAAGTTTCGGTGTATGATGTGGTTTATGAACCATTTACACCTTTTTTCATCTCCCCCTGGCCTCTCAATCAAAAGGGAATTCGTTATTCTTGTCATTGAACAGTGACCCTTTCCCCACTCGAGGCAACTTATTTTTTTGAAAAGTTAATTGGTAAAATGTTCACTCTCTGCGTGAAGTCCCCTCACAATAAAAGCATATTATGAATCTGTTCACAGCACCAACAATTGTGCAACCCTTCTCAAAATTGAAATAGCCCAATTCAAGGAAACGACATTTTTTTTAATTTGTAGGGTTGGCTAACAAATTCTTTTAAAAAAATATTTTATAGAAAATCTCCAACCCTTTTCTAAATAGAAACTAGGTATGCTCAGCAGTCTAACACATCTCACAAAGGCTCAGGGTCATCGAAAAAATGTGACACTGAAATACATTTTTTACAATTTTTTTAATGGAAGCTAGTTAACTTGAAAACATTTTTATTACGAGTTATTATATATTTCTTATTGTAGCGATCCCTATTTCCCACTTTAGTGCAGTTAAGAACACAATAGGATGCGAGCTGAGACCAAGTGGTCTAGGTAATTTTCTAAAAAATCAATGTAGAAATAACCGCAGCGTGGTGTATGTACTCAAGCTGGGTCTTTTTCAGTGTAAAAATGTACCATTCAGAACATATTCTATTTCCGAAATAAAAAAGCATTTCACAGCTTTTGTTCGTAATTCTTTTTTTTAATGGAAGCTAGTTAACTTGAAAACATTTTTATTACGAGTTATTATATATTTCTTATTGTAGCGATCCCTATTTCCCACTTTACTGCAGTTAAGAGCACAATAGGATGCGAGCTGAGACCAAGTGGTCTAGGCAATTTTCTAAAAAATCAATGTAGAAATAACCGCAGCGTGGTGTATGTACTCAAGCTGGGTTTTTTTCAGTGTAAAAATGTACCATTCAGAACATATTCTATTTCCGAAATAAAAAAGCATTTCACAGCTTTTGTTCGTAATTCATAGCTGTCGAGAGTTTTCTTTGTGTGCGATTCCCCCAAATGTCATGTTGAATATACAATATAAAAAAATCCATCTACGATCTACAAATCTCTAACTATTATAAGCAAACGCAGTAGAAGGAACAATAGTCTTTATTTGAATAGGCTGGGAAAATTGTAAGGCAACAAAATGTTTTGATTTAATGGAACAAGGAACAAGAAAAGCAAAAATTCTTTGGCGTAGTGAAAACCGAGCTGTAAAGCCGCAATTCCAAAAAAAATCTCGTTTCTCTTGACACGGGAATTCATAAGTCAAAAATTGATTCCAAACCATTTACGCACAGCAGCACGCTGCTGGAAAACTGCAAAGAAAGATTTTTTTGTTTTGAAGGGAAACTGCACACACAAGTTTCCTTTCAAAAAGTTGAAATCATTAACTCTCAGTCACTGCACTTTCCATTTCTGCACGAGTAATTAATGACGCAGAGAGCGACTATGCGCTAGTCAAAATAATATATATTTTTGGCATTGACACCTACAAAAGCCATAATGTATCCGTTGTGGATCATGAATTTACAATTTTTAGTGTCTGGAAAGTAGACATATTCCTTCCGTACCTTTTTTTACAGTTGTTGAGCTGCTGCGTTGCGTGAAAGATGCGAGGTTTTTTTCTGATATGATCCGATTTTGGTTCTCCTCGAAAAAAATATGCCTATGCGTTGGGTTTTATCGATGTCTCCTCGAATTTCAATACTTAGCGGGTCGTTACGGGCTAGTTAGCTAAAAAAAATCATTTTTTTTGCATCCCAAGAGAGACATTTGACGGGGTAACGAGAACGAGTGAAGGGACAATTTGGAGTTGTATGGCGATATGATAGCGACTAACGACCCTACTTTAACTAGAATATTTTATTCCTTTTTTGTGTGCAACTGCTGACCCTCTCTGATGGAGAGATAACACCAGTTGGCGTTGGCACTAGTATTATTTTGGAGCTGCTTTTCCTATCTTATTAACGCAGGGAAATGTTGACGGGAACGGGAAATCGATTTATCGGAGAGAGTGGTGCTGTCAAGTGGCATATGCCCCGTCATCATCACGATCATCACGATAGCAGAGGAAAGCGGAGAGCATCACTGCACTGACAGTGTCTGATTTCACCCATTCAAGATATGGCTTGATTTCTGTGTAATACAAGTGGCCCACTTCACTAAACTCTCCCGGATTGGAATTTTCAAAATTAATATGTTGTCAGCGTCTCGTCTCCTCGTCCCACTATTAAAGCCTGGAAGGTAAGAGGAGATGCGTAAAAGTGTAAAAAAAGAAGGCAGGAAATAATTCTTCTCCCTTCTATGGCAGTCTGGCTTCGCTACAGTTGCGTTCTCGACTGATGAGGAAATAATGGGAAATGCTGCGGTTTGGGGCAGTATGCGAAGTATGTTAATTCAATCTCAAGTCCAAAAGTGGGAAAATTCCTTCTCCTTCCTGATGACTAGATGAAAGGGGACGTTGGGTAGTCCAAATCTGAAAAAAAGGAAAGAAAAATGTCAGATTTTTAAATTGTCCGGTGAATCCGTATGAGTCATCGTGACTAATGTGGATTAACCACTTTTGTAAGTGTTTATGGCTTTCCACGCTAAAAATCCTTGACATGGCCATTGCCATTGGCCAATGATGTCATATGAGTAAACTCGCATTGCATAATTTCCGTTTGTGCTAAAAGATTAGTGGATTTTGTTTGCCAATTCCGTGCCAAAAAGTAAGATTGTCAGTCAGCAGTCAAACTCCAAAAGAGGAAATGGATCGGAGTGCGAAAGAAAAGCAGCAACAATACTGTAAATCTGTAAAAGTTGCGAAAAAAAACTTCCAAATCGTGTATTTACTCTCTTCCTTTATGTACGTAAAGTATTATGACTCCTTTTTAGTAGACGAATTTTTTCAAAAAAAAAAACTTTTTCCAATTCACATCAGACGTAATTCCATTAGGAGAAGAAAATTTTTTTTCTTCCTTTTTTATCCTTAAGTCGAACCCAAGAACTTTTCATTCTTTTCCGTACA
>JAHZND010005038.1:0-13621 GCA_027744115.1 Acrocyrtus sp. NNG-2020 | reverse complement strand
AAATTTCTCTTTACAAAAAAAAGCTGCATTGTTTTGGTCCACCCGCAATACTCATTTTTTACGTAAGCACTAAATAGCCACCTCTAATCTCCAACTTTTTTTGTGCTCGTCTATTTCAGCTTGGGTACTGCGAATATATGTGCAATTGCCTAGTGGTAATAAACAAGCGTCAAGCTATAAAATGCATGTCTGGTAAGGTAACTAATCATTTTAGATCGATTGAAAAAGAAAAGGAACTGGTTGTGGATATACCTATAGTACTAATGCATATAGTACGCTGCTGCAACTGCACGTTCTCAAAAAAAAGATAGCTTTTTCGAAAAAAAAGGGAAATTTATCTTTCTTTAAATATCATGTTTACCCTTTTAATCAGTGCTAATGCATATCTAAACTGGAAGTTGGGATACGCTCTTAACGTATTTATATATATATTTTTTACATTTTTGAATGAATTTATAAGTGGGGGAGTTGTAAAGCAGTGCGAGTGCCCCTTGGTAAAAAAAAATGTTGTCAATTGAATATGTAAATTGACTGAAAATTATTTAAGATGAAAAAATAATCTTTTATATTTTTTGGGGAAAATGACAATATTTTTGTTCGTGTATGCTCATCTCAATATTAGATGATGACAGCAAAAGTCAAAGTCAGAGAGGAAGGAAATTGGCTACTAATTTCATTCATTTTAGGCTAAAATTATGTTAGAGATTCCTTGCTTGCACTCGTCCCTAAACAAGACATTATTTTCTGGTGTTCAACAATTTGTTCGAATTAGTGGGAACTCTCGAGAGTAAAAAGGATATTTAAACTATTTTCCGGTTGTTTAAAACCAATAAAGATCCTAATAGCAATAGTGCACAGTAGTAATTGTGTTTGGCGCTTTCTTTTCACTTTGATTTTCTCAAAAAAGGCAAAGCTGTTCACATGCTGTGGGCAAATTTCATGCAAAGAAGATTTATTGCAAGGGTGATAAATAAAATCGCTTGCTACTTTCTAGCAAAGAATTTTCTGTGTATTCCAATGCATGCTGTTAACCACTTCGAATCCGAATTAGAGTTTAACGCGAATCCAAGCATGAACTTATCTCGACGCATTGACATCGTGCAAATCTACTTGTTATTCAGTACAGTGAGTGTGCACTGTGCAGGACAGCAGGTGAAAGTAACTGTTTAGAGTCGGTGCACCCTTTTGGAATATTTAAATTAACACGTCATTTGTCACATTTTACTTTTACTATTTTACAACTCAGCTTGATGCAGCATTATTACCTCTGTCGGACTTTCTGACTAGCTATTTACTCTAGTGAAATTGATTTTTTTAGTACTAATATGCGCCATTTTTATCTCGCACGTACTTTGCCTGCTAAAAAAATGTACTTACAAGTTTTACAACAGGTGTACCCATTGAGAGTTCATTCATCATACCTATATATAGCATACTAATTAGTTATTACTCTTTCACTTTTACAAAATAGATTCAAACGATTATTTATTTATTTATTTATGTTTTTTAAGTTACCTAGCCTAACCTTTTTAAGACGCACTGCCCGTACTGTTTGGTGGAGAAGCGGAGCTATCTTCTTTGTTGAAGTAGTAGTCGTGATAGTAAAAGGGATAGTTCGAGGGACTTGTGATTGCTGCGACAGCAGATGAGGAAGAGGATGAGGATCCTCCACCACCGGAAGAGGTGGAATGGGTGCCAGTGGAACCACCTCCACTACTACCGCTACCACTTCCGTTAGTGGTAACGGCTCCGTGATGATGATGCCCACTGGATGCGGAAGATGAGCCAGGTAGAACGGCAGGTGTTGTCGATGATGAGGAACTTGATGAAGAGCTGGCTGATGCGGCAGCCGCAGCTGCAAGGACAGCAGCGGAGTAGCCTGGAATTGTGTTTATGTCTGATATTGTAACATCGGGGTGGTTGCTAAGTTTGGATGGGAAGTATTCATACGGAGAGCAGAGAGACTCTTGTTGTACCATTCTTCCTCCGGATTCATCCCTGCAGGCAAACCAAGCTTTAGGATTTTATTAAGGCTGCCCTCGTATTTAACCATGTTCAATATCTTGGAATAATCCGGAGAAAAAAAAATATCTCCAGAGCACTTTTTTTTGCACTCCGGGGAAAAGTGAGACAGAAATAGGAAAAAAGGTCTGGAAAGGACTTTCTTCAAAGACTCAGATAGGAATACATACCCATTGGATCTTGTCTGATGCTGGACACTGCTGACATGTTCGACGCTGAATGGGGCATTGTGAAAGGCTGAGTCATGGATGAGTACGTTCCAGATCCCATCTAAAAATAAGATACAAATTTTGGCCATTATTTAATCGCTCGGTTTCCATTTTCCGTCGCTGCTTTTCATAATTTTGCCCCTTTTAGAGAAACTATTTCAAAGAATTGCCCAAAGCTGTGTGCTAAGCTTCTTTAAATGCTCAAATGTGTAGAATTTTTTTAAATTATTTGCGTGTGGCCATAAATGGGCTTTCATTTACAGTAATAAAGCTACTATAAATCCGAAATGAGCAAGTAAATTGCACTTTGAAGTGAAATTTTCTTGCAAGTTGCCTATACCAGTTTAACGTTTGGTAGGCGGTAAACACTTTATTGCTTTATTACCTTCTGTCTTATTGTATCATTCGCTTTAAGTTTACATTTCAAAACGGAAAATTATAACTCAACTTGACAAATATTATTTTTCTTGCAATTGTAAATTGTAATCGCAGCCCAATTCAAAGCTACCTAATGAAGTGTGCTTAACAAAAAAAAGTTCACTTGACAGTCCACCGTCATTACATCCCTGCTGTCACTTTTTCGTCACGGATTCACGCATATCGGTACTTGCTATCAATGTAAAACAGGATCGGCAAGCTTTCCGTCAATATGATTCGATGATTTGCGACTAATTTTTGCGTGTTTGTCTATTCACACACACTGTGAGGCTACTAAAACATTCGCAAAATTGCAAATCTACAAGCTCTTACCTGAGGGTAACGATTCATCGTGTTAATGGAATAAAAATCAGAAAAAAACTCGTCATTTTTCAAAAAAAAAATATTCATTTTCATTTAACCTTATAAAGGAGCTTGCAAACAATGGCTAATTTAACAACCATTTTACAGTACAGTCTACCAAATGCATTTATAATCTGCTTCACATTCAACTTGGTTGACGTGAATTTGATATACTCATATGAACATTCCAGCACAATAAATATTTTTTCCCATTTTGTCTTGCATTTCAGTGCTTTTTTTTCACATTACAAGTCTAAATGCAAATAAAACGCTCCAAACTACAAAAAATTGCTCAGAAAGGCTTGAAAAGTCTCGTGAGTTGGAAGCAGTGCATTTTTGAGTGGAAACATTTTTTTTAAATCCCAAAATGAAAGGATCTAACCTACATAGAGCATCCCAAAGCAATAGAGCAGACATAGTGTGTAGGGGAAATGACAGCGCTCTCGGTGCTCCCTATTTCGGAGAAGGGGAAAAAAAGTTCTCTCCTGGCAAGATAGAAAAGTTTGGTTGTGTTGTTGGTGGAAAGTCTTTTGGGATGAAAGGAGTGTCGAAATTCATATAACTTTTTTTTTCTAAAGTCTCATCCTGCATGTGTTGCTAAAGAGAAAGAGAGAGGAAAGACACTACTCAGGAGATAAAAAAAATGCTACAGAAAGAGGCAGACACAACAGCATTCATATTAGGTGTGAGATTCCTCTAATATGGTAAAGTCTTTGGAGAAGCATACAAATTCATGTGGATGTACAAAAAGTAAAGAAGACTGGAGATAGTTTATATATATATATATAGCTATCCAGCATTTTTTATATATGAGCTGTGTTCGTGCCAGGCGTTTTCCTTTCCCTGGAAAGATTCCTACGCGTTTTGTTACAGAAGAAAAAAAAGTGTTCACTCAAGGCAATGTTGCTGTTGCTTGCTACTCTTGCTCCTGCTTGACAAGAGAAAACGCGCTCGGGAAAAGTGTGGATGGAGTGGAGACGGATTCTCGGTCTTTCCGTTAGGGACTTATGCCTCCATTTTGAATAGGCAGTTTTATACCCGCTATAGACAATATAGTCGCCCATATAAAAAGTAGTTTGGGGTAGATACTTATACTGCACCTAGCACGAATTTATACCACCCTTTTCATGTTTTATAGCCCTAATCTGATGACTCTGATGTTCATTTGATTTATTTTCTTCATTACCTTCACAATTTGAACTCTACGGAGCCTGAAATGCTTGTAAAATAATTTCAGGTAATGCAATAATATCAGTTTCCATTGTGGAAATCTTCAAATTGAACATCCCTAGGAGAATTACTTACATCTGTGTGGAGTAAAGTGTTTGTTTGTGTGTGTGCACAGGTTTCTCGCCCACTTTATACACATTTCGCAAAATGCAACTGAATACACAAACTAAAATTTAAGGAAGGAAAGCGCAGAAAAATTTAATTTTGCAGAGGAAGGCACATCTATACAAATGGCTTTGTGCAGCTTTAAATTAGAAAACTATTTGGTCTCTTTAGGGCAAATTTGTCTCAAATTTTTAAACAAATAATCTGCTTATTTTAGTTTCAAAATTCGTGCAATAAAAAGGCAATGTAAACTTGAATTATCCATTTTGTCATTTTTTATATTTTAGATATTGTTTGATCTAAACTGGGGCTATTTTTTGTCATTCTTCGTATTGACCCAGCATCTCTACAAATCTTTGGTGTTATTTCAGGTAAGACGAATGGTGACAATAATTTTCTCTGCCTCTTTTTGTTCAATTTCGGAGGTAGTCTTTGAGGTCATGTCCATACGAATATAACCATCCACCATTTATTGGAAATCAGAAAAAGGAGAATATAAAAAACTTTTCTCTGTTTCTTTTGTGCATTTACGCGACCATGATGATATGATGTGGTGATGATGACACGAAGAAAACGCTCTTGTATGTACTAGCTGGAAATGGAACTCTCTCGTTTTTCTCCCTCTTTCTGATATTTTCACATCCATCTCTCATGGAGCATCCACTCCCTAGGGAAACACACCGTCAAATGGAAGGCCTAATTAAATTATGTGTCCTATCACTGTTTCAGCGTTTCGTCTTCTGGAAATGCTTCTCTATCTTTTCCCCACATCATTCTATAATACCCGAATGCTGGAAAGCCCTTTTATACGCATAGGATACGCCAGTACTTCAATAGAAAAAAAACTTTTTTTTTCTCTTTTGTGTGCGTGTACCAGCCAGGGGATTATCCCCCTCTTTAATATTTTCATCAATATCCTGGATCACATCATAAAAAAATAATTTCCGTTTTTAAGCATGCATTTCTTTATCCGAATTTTCAGAGTATTATTGTCTCATCAAGTCAGCTGAGCATTTCTAAAAATGTGAGCGCGTCTAACTGTACTCATTGTTTTCACTACAGCAATAATATGACAATAATTTAAATTTATAAAATAAGTGATTTTTTTATATATATCTCCAAGTTCTTATACAGTCTTGATAGCCTCTGCGCATTTCACTACTCACAACTACCGCCATGAAGCCACGCCATTTTCTATTCAAGTTTCCTCTTTCGGATTTTCGAAAAAAAAATGCTTTTGTACACTTTTTCGTTTTCACATGCACAGCTAAAATAGTAGCCGCACTGGCGCATATACATCGGATGATGCTTCTCTTTTCCTAGCTGAAATCGAAAACTTATTTTGGTATTAAGTAACTCTAAACCTCGACAGAGACACGACGACACATCTGTGTAACCCTTCATTCCTCTCCTAAAAACTTTCTCCCCTTTTTCCTACTTCTAAAGCAACTCTCAACCATAACATCCCTCTTTTTCTTGCTTTCTTTCACTTTCAAAGTATAAAACTCTCAGCTCGTCACACAGTCCAATTTTGAGATCCAATTTAGCCACGGAAAAATAACTTTTGTACGGGGAGAAGAGGTAAACGGGGAAAAGATACACATATCCATATTCACTCTTTATCTCTACCATGTATATACCTAGCTGTACTACTCCGAAGGAAAAAAAAACTTTTTTCCCTTCTCCCACTCTATTTTACTTCCTCCTATTTTCGATAATCTGAAAAGAAAAAAAAGTTCTCTCGTGAATAAAATATCACAAAGTTTAACTCTTTCCAGCAACGTGGAACAGCTTAAAAATAAAAATAAAATTCCTTCGTCCTTTCAATCCATTCCAAGGAAAAGTTAGTGTATCGTGAATAACTGACCATTTTCCTTCCTTGATGGACATTCGGAGTAAAGTTATTTGATTGTTAAGGCGAACCAAAATAGTCACTGTACATTGTACAAAATCTACATTAACTGCAATATACTTTTTCCCACAACATGTTTTCAACTTACTCGCGACTACATCCGATAATGAGAAATATTTTAAGGAGCGATCACTTAAGCGATTGTGAACCCCAGACTTCTTAAAGGCAAAAACCTGAAGAAAACTTTTGTCACCGAAATACACTTTGCGCTGCCCTTCTGTTATTTATATTCCGCATTCATATGGAAAATAAAAACATGGAAATGAAATCAAACTTATATTATTGGTTTTACCGAGTTGCGAAAAAATATACTTCTGGGAAAGTTCCAGTTGCATCATACTTTGCACATCAGGCACACTTTAAATAAGCTCAAAATCATCATTCCATGTGTCATTGCTAGTACTATATCTGAATAAATAGTATCAAATTTAAAACTTTATGCCTTTTCCACCTTTTAACCCTGCAATGTGTACCAGAAATTGGCTTTGTAGCTGGTTTCATCACTACAGCACATAACCCCATAAACTTTTATTTTGGGGGGGCCACAAGAAATTTTCAAGTTTGAACTCATCCCCGTTTCCGACAATGATATCGACTGTCATTGCATTTAGCTTGATGTAAATTACATTCCCAGAGCTACTCTTCTCCTCTGCTCCAGGTAAAAAAAAGGTTTTGTGCCTTTGTAGCTGACAGCATCATGTCATTTCAATTTATTTTAGTGTATAAATTGGCATATGTAAGTTTTTCAACGTGAATAGCAGGTATAGTGTACAAGGCAATCCTTGATTTGATTGGCCAACTTTTTGTTTCTGAATACACGCATGAACCTCCCTACTTGAGAAAAGTCAATTTCCAAAAAAAGTGATTGGATCCGTTCACCTGTCCTCTTATATTTTCCTCAGATGGATCTTCGAACCGATCAATTTTCGGAGGAAATGTCTTTCTAAACTGAAGCCTATTTCGGAGATAGAAAAAGACGAATCTTTTTTCTCCATTTTTCAGGAAGCGACTCGAGGACTGCTCTCAGCCCATCTCATCTCCTGTAAAGTTTGAATACGAATGTGACATCCAAAAAGTTGTACCTACGTCTAGTTTTTTATATTACTTTGTATGACTTGGGCTTCCTCCAACTTCAATATGATCGACATCACTCTCAATACCTCCATTTCCTGAAAATAGAGAAGAAAAAAAGCTGGAGGATTGCTTTTTCTCTCGAAGCTACAAAAAATACATAGCTATTCTGCAGCTATCAGAGAGAAAGATGGGAAACCTTTTTCCCTCAATTTAGCAAAATAGGCAAAGTCATTCAGGCCAGCAAAAGAAAGTTGGCCTGATGGATGGATGGATGGCTGGTTATTTAGATAGATGGACGGGAAAGTAGAGAGAGAAAAAAATAGTTTTTTACAAACATGCTTAAACCTTCCTTCTTCTTGGTATGGGGATGGTGATACGTAAAAAGCTTCACTATCATCACATCACTCTACAAGAAAAAAGTTTTTTTTTTGAAATTGCATGTCGTGTTCAACCTTGCTCATGGATGATGATGTAGCTGATGGGACCAAGCGAAAAGTTTTCCGTTTCTGTGTCTCCTCTTCTCTATCTCTCTTCTTTTCCTCTCTTCCTATTTACAATTCACTCATTTTATGTACATTCATACATAAATGCATGTGGAAAAGGTAGTATATGAAACGAATGCACATATATTTTGCTTTTTCCTTCACTCAGTGCACATGAACAGGCAAGTTGAGGATGCAGAACTGAAAAGTGAGGAGAGAGAGAAGAGGGCTTTTAACGTAGGCAAATTAGATTTAGGAAGGGAAGCTTAGGAATAATGGAGATTTACATGAAAGCCTTTTACTCTACCCTGCCTCCTTGCCCTGGCTGCTTGTTCTATGAGAGAAAATACGTGTATCATCAACATCATCGTCATCATCACCGCCACCATCCCATCATCATCATCCAATATATAAAAACGGAGCTATAAAATAGAGAAATTCACACAACACCGTCATATAGCCATATCCGTATCTGTGTGCCTTTCTCCGGTGACTACATCATCATCCCTGGAAGCATCACTACCATAGAACTAGAGCCATATCGCATGCAGTATGCAACGACATACACAATGGATTTTTTTTGAATAAATTCGTATACTCCAAAAATCAGGGAAATGGAAGAAGATAGGAATCGAGCTGGCAAATATTGGAATAAAAGCTAACTTTCCATCTTGTATCAATGCAGTGGTAAAAGTGAGAAAAAAGTCCTCGATTTGACTTGCATCAATTTCTCCCTCCCAAAAACACATAACAATGCTCACTACCTTTCCTCCAATAATGATAATGATGACGAGCATCATTTTCTCTACTCCCTCTCATTTATCTTGTAAGGGAAGACCAAAACCAGCAGAAAACATTTGGGCAGTTGGTTGTTTAGATGAGAGCCTCGTTTTCACATCAATGCGCAATGGCATGCTGATCTATGCCATGCGGTGGTTGGTAATTCAGGGAAAATTGGAGTTTTTAATAGCTTTCTGGAAGGAGCTAGTGAAATGGAAAGTTTTCATGAGAAGAGAGCTCATATATGTACCTATATGAGAATGCTGATTATTATTTACATTATATACAGATAATGATTTATCTCTGTATCCTAACAAGAAAAAAGTTTTTTATGGGAGAGGCGATAGTCGTTAGTCGTTACGGATGAAAAAGTTTTCTTGTCTTTTGTCCCGCCATCATCATCACATCGTGGCTTCCCTTCATCTTGCGGTTCCCATTTATCTCCAAGAAAGGATGCTCAAAGTGTATTACATGTTATATTGGTATAAGCACGATGAAGATGATGACTTTTCCCATTATGCTACATCAAAAAATTTTATTAGTTCACCTTCTTCATTATTATTGTTCCATTATAAAGTTGAATCTATTTTGAAGAAAAAAAACAACTTTTCCCTCTTTAATATCTTCCAATTTCCTTGCTCTGTGTCTTTCTCTTATTTTACTTAAAGGAGATGTTGAAGGGGAAATGATGAAAAAATTACAAGAAAAAAAATGAAGAAATATAGTTAACGAGAGGAGTTGGGAGAAGTTAAACTGTAAATAGAACTCGGCCGTATTATTTTTTTTTTTTTGAAAAAAGAGAGAGGAAAGAATAAAGTGAAAAGTTTTTTTTTCAGTATTTTTTGTAGAGCGACCTTTCCCCATTAAGTGGAAACATATAAAAAATGCGGAGATGGGATAAAAGCAGGTAAAGTACGATGGCAGCGTTTCCTTTTTTTTTAAAAAAAAAGTTGTGTACTGGAAGTAGCAAGTAAATAGTTTCTGCACTTAAGATTAGGTAAGTAACGTGCGGAAATAAGTGTGTAGGNGAACATATAAAAAATGCGGAGATGGGATAAAAGCAGGTAAGTACGATGGCAGCGTTTCCTTTTTTTTAAAAAAAAAAAGTTGTGTACTGGAAGTAGCAAGTAAATAGTTTCTGCACTTAAGATTAGGTAAGTAACGTGCGGAAATAGGTAAGTGTGTAGGCATCTCATTCTCCTTTCTCCTTTACTACACTTACCTCTCCTTGCTCATGAATAAATATTGAGGAGACGATATTTAGCTTGGCTCATAGTGAAATGGGTCTATGCTTTCTGAAAAAGAGCAAAAACTTTTCTTTCATCTAGAAAAAGGAAGCCTTTTGACTTGGCTGCCAATATTTTTCAATTTCCTCTTTAGTCATCATCATCATCGTCATCATCACTGCTAACATCAACGGCAACGGCAATGATGGCAATTGCAGCCTCCCGTTTTCGTCTTTACTTTCCGTGTCCTCGTCAACGGCTCCATTATCGTACTCATATTCTATCTATTTCCAACTTCCTTTTTTCAACGAGATTTTTTTTCCTAGAAATACATTTCCCCTGTTTACATTTAAAAGCACAGAGCTTCCCCATTACGATGAGAAAATTACGCCTCGAAACTCGAAAGTAAGTGAGAGTCTTCCCATTATTTGGAATAAACGGGAGCGGTGCAGTACAGCGGGCAGTACTGCTACCATCACAGTTTTTCAACTCAAATAAAAATAATAAAACGCCAAAATGCCATCAAGGGCCAGTAATAAAAGGAATATTTCGGGTATGCAAAGCAAGCCTCTCATTGCACAAGAGTTTTTTTTATGAAAAACCACATTATGTCAAAAAGTCTTGCCATTTTCATTTCCCCTGTTTACATTTAAAAGCACAGAGCTTCCCCATTACGATGAGAAAATTACGCCTCGAAACTCGAAAGTAAGTGAGAGTCTTCCTATTATTTGGAATAAACGGGAGCGATGCAGTGCACTGCTGCCATCACAGTTTTTCAACTCAAATAAAAATAATAAAACGCCAGAATGGCCAAAATGCCAAGGGCCAGTAATAAAAGGAATATTTCGGGTATGCAAAGCAAGCCTCTCATTGCACAAGAGTTTTTTTTATGAAAAACCACATTATGTCAAAAAGTCTTGCCATTTTCCATGCTGGAGGCTATGTAATAATGAAAAGGTCACACAAATATTGTATGCGTGTTTTTTGGGGTCTTGTGCCTTGTGCCTTGCCATTTGATGAAAACTGCAACTTTCTACTCGGCCGTAGTAGACTATTCAATTTTTCAGTAAAGACCTTTGTGATAACAATATCATTGTTTAAAAGCGTATGCACCATCTTCGCAAAAAGGTTAATAGCTATTAAATAAATTGATATTGAATTTTCAAGTACTCAACTACTCCATCAAAGCACTAGGAATGTTGCGTTCTCAAAAAAGGAACTTTCGCTTGCCCAAAGTTTAATTTAAGTAAAGTTGGCTTCAAGAACTTGTTAAAAGCCAAAATACGATAATAAATGGAATTGAGTAATGCAGTGGGTAAAGTAAATGAAGTTTAAGCAAAGTGTAATTTGCCAAAGACTATAACTTTGCATGCATTAAAGTTACTCGCCAGTAAGTGCAGACTTGACTCGGTCTTCATCAAAATGATAAAGATGCCAGAATCAAGAATGGAGTAATGGAAATTATTTCGTAGGCGGATAAAAAACTTAAATGGGGAAACAACAATTTTGTTCTGTACCTGGATTCTCGCTTCATTAAGCTTGGTCGTTCTGGCAAGTTCTTCTCTGCTGTAAATATCAGGATAGTGACTCTTCGCAAACGCTGCCTCTAATTCTCCTAGTTGTTCCTGTATTTAGCAAAATCATAAGTGAAAGGTAGTTAGTTAGAGGTGCGAAAGTGAGAAATGGACTTCTGAACATTTTATATTTTATCACTGCGAAGAATTTGTTTTTGAAATGTAGGGATACCTGAGTGAAAGTAGTTCTATGCCTTCTTCTCGCCGGAGTGTGGACAAGTTGATGTGGGCGTATGGCTGTGATTAGTACTTCCTGCTCCCATAATCGAAGCTGCGCTGGCGTTCTCCGGTTTCAGTTTTTTGAAAGCACCTTCTTGGCCTGTAAAAACGAAATGAATTTTCATAAGATCGAAAACTACCAGTTTGATTTATGTCGTAGTAAAATTTTGTGCCGAAATTGGGATTATTTATTGTCGGGATGGATGCTTTAGAAACCCCATTACGCATTGTATGTACTTTAAGATTTTTGATGCAAAAGAAAGGAATAGTTCAGCCTCTGTCATTGTCAGGACATATTGCAAATTTTTACTCATTTGGGCCTTTCCCCATGAAAATTACTTACCCTTTAGCTAACTGCTATCATGAAAACATTTGTCGTAATCAACAAACACGCATTTCTTTGATTCCAAAGTGTCTTCGTATCTCTGTTACAAAACCAGTTTCTAACAGTTTTGTGGTTTAGGTAAAGGCAATAAATCAATTAATAAAGTGTTTTACCACTAATACATTTATTTTTCTCGTATTAATCTGCCCAAACATTTTCATCGTTTACATATAGATCGGAAATGGGAGGAGTACCGCCTACATCGTCCCCACAGAGAGCAATTAAATAACCTCTTTAATTATGACTAGGCACTTAGTTGTTGTATATGTGTGCGTCCCTGTCCCTGTTATTTGAACAACATCCCCCCTGCTCCTTGTTTGCCTGCCTTTCTCTTCCACCACTATCTTCCACTATACTACTTAAACGAGCCAAAATTAAATTGCCCGTTTTATTAATTACTCGGAGCCAATGCTTTAACTCAATCTGCCGTTTGCTAGCACTACTAATTAATGAAATTACCCGACCAGTGTACTACACACTGCACTGGTTTCAACCATTCCTTGCCTTTCTCCTTTCACCAGACAAACAGTCTCTGCTTTTGCTTTCACTCTAGCACAATGCACGATAAGGCTCCCTTCTTCCGAACTGCTACATGGACGGCTTCTGTTCTCAGTAGATTCTCCTCTCACAAATGAACTGCTTTCCCGGCCCGCTATTCTTAGACCCATCTTCAGTCCCTTTTCTCACGTATACATACCCACTCCCTCTAAATTTGTAAGTACTTCAACCACTGAAAGTAACCAATTAAGCAAGTCTAATTGGAATCATCAGAGGTTTGAGCGCTTTTGCAAATGAGCTTGTTATTCTTAAAACTGTGCTAGAATGGGAAACGGCGAAAGCAGAAAGTGCAATTTGTAGTACGAAGAAAATACATACATTTAGCACTCCTTATCATTTGGCATGATCTTGAGATTCTTAACTTCATTACAAAATGGGAATTGAGGGAAGACGAACTTGCAAGTGCGAATACATGAAAACTATATACCTAGTTGCTTGCTTGAATTACATACTTGCTCTAGATCAGAGCTGGACTTTACCAGAAATTGGGGCATTGTGAATATGGGTCATAGGTAGATTTATCAAGGCAAAATTTAGCAGCAGCAACCGTGATATTTTATTGAGTTTAATGTTCAAGGGCTCATACAATAAAAATTTCAGCTTCAGCTAACTGATATTGAGGAACTGCGAAAGCAAACGACATGTGCTGGTCATGTATTTTCTGCTTTAAGTGCTTTTAACAATACATTCAATTTAGTGGAAATGCTTCGGCCGCATAAACAAAAGTTAAAAATTGTGCCAAATGAGAAGAAAACAGTTATGGTTATGAAAAGTAGCTGTTACATAAAAATTCTGCTGTGCTGCTGAAAATGTTATGCAAAATGATACTTCAAACCTAAACAAATCATTGGCTTTATCAACTAATAGTTGCCCTAATTATAACACCTTTTATTATCATCTCGTAAATTCTGCGGGATTTTAGGTGTTGCATGTATATGCATTACTAAACTGCAAAGAATCATAACCGAAAGCACGTGTCTTGGGATAATAATCCGGTGATCCTTGTCTGCCGTGGCACTTGCTCCATTGTACCCTCCCACTTCAACAATAGGCATATGCACATAT
>JAHZND010005037.1:0-23833 GCA_027744115.1 Acrocyrtus sp. NNG-2020 | reverse complement strand
AAAAAAATCTTGTCTGCTAGGTTGAGCCTCTTAAAAAATCCGAGTGGAATTGCAGTAATTTCATGGAACGGAATCGAGTCACTCATCCATGAACATCCCATAATAACATATACATGTTGCTCCGTAATGATATAATATGATAGAAAAAAAATTCAACTTCAGCTCCAGGAAGTCATGATAATAAAATGTATAGGGAAAAGTAGATACATCATAACCATTTCATGTGCAAAGCCCTTTTTTACTTTGAAACTTTCACTTTTTGTTACTTGTTTTGATGCGGTCATCTCCGTCGCACTCCTTGTCTGTCAGTTTTTTTCTGATCAAGTAAAAAGGGATAAATGGCTAGTGATGGAGAAAGGATAACTGGCACAGCTTCCTTCGCACAGATAAATAGGACCTACATTTTTACCATAACATCAAGTTGTTGAGATTTTATAGGCTTTCCCTCAACTTACAAGTGTTGGTCAGCTCTGTGACCATATCTTTACGTAAAAAAACCGCCATTACGTTTTCTCTGCTCCTTGCTGCATTTGCACAAAAAGAAATCTACTTTTTTTTTGCAAAGAACAATCCTTTACTTTAAAAATGTTTTAGTGCACCCAGTCTTCAAATACAATAAAAAATTGTGCTGCTCTGTTTGTGTCGTAAAAAGTAGTCGCCTTTACATCGACTAACTTTTTGGGCAAAGAGTAAAAGAAAAAAAATTACTTCTTTATTACCTTACCACCATGGACTTTTTTTTTCTATACATAATTTTATAACTTTAAGGAGCACTTTTTTATTCTTCTGTTTTACGAGCTGATTTCCCATTTTGGTTGAACGTATTGGAAGAGAGAAAAAATGTATCCAGTTGTAATTCTCCTCCAGCTCTGGTGAAGCTCTAGTCGCTTCCGTTTGAAATTATGAACATGATCATGTCTATGTGTGGCTGCTATATGAGTGCATGCTCATATATCCTTCGTAAAAGAGCGCCAAGCTCATAGACACTATGCAACAATGCACATTATAAGGGAAGAGCATCACAAAGGGCCCATAAAAGCACAGTGATTATGTCATTCATTATAAGAATTTTGCAATAGCACTCTGGTAAATATTATTATGCGGAAATGTACTTTTGTATGCATCTACACTCGATAGCAATCTACATGATGATCGTACGGATGAAACAAGCGATGCATACATATTATAGCTGAACTCGGGATATCATCAATTAGATGAGTGATTAGGGCATGCCCTCGAGAGCATTTTTTCTACAAAAAAAATTTTTTTTAACCCCAATTCAGTTCCAGATATGGATGCACTATATTCTACATGGAGAATTTTGGTAATCTAGTCGCTAGGAATTTTGCTGGAATGAGGGGAATGCAAGATCCCTTTTTGTAGTCTGATTGTCATTCCGCTAGACAGCGACCTAACTCACAGGTCAATGTACTTTTTCCTCTTGTCAACGCTTTTCCTTCACTGATATGCCATATATACCTTAGTTTTGATTATTCTACTGAAAATGTTATGATGACTAAAGAGATTGTAGGCAGCCGGGTAATATAAGAGGAAGGAGTTTTTAGTTTATACTGCAATCTGCAATTTACAATATAGCAATTCAGTAAAATGGCGAGTGGACTTATTCAAATCAAATAATCCGAAAACTTGTGAAAACTATGGGTGGTATGCAAGAAAGAGAAAAGTCGTTCGAAATTGCCGTGATTGTAATACTCCAGTAAAGTTTTTCCGGTGATGTAAAAACGTACAAAGTTGCTTGTGCAAGTGACAGCTTTTAGGCTACTTTGCATTTTTCAACTACCAAATAAGTTATTACATGCATTACATTTAGTGCAAGGCTGAGCAAGCTAAAATAAAACGTACACCTGAGAAATTGGAACTTACATACCAAAAACCACCAACTTTTTTAGGCTTTCTTTTACCACAGTCGAGATAAGAAAGTGTTAAGCTCACTTCCACTTTGGTCTCTGTTGGGCTCAGTTTTTAACAGAAAAACCGCAGTCAACTCTGTAACAAGCCGGGTCAGAATTTAAAATATTTTGTGACAACTTTTCAGGGCGGTCGTTAACCCTAGGGGCAACCCTACTTTCATTTGCGTCACCTTTTTTTATATCCCTTTCAATTGATATTCTCTCCTTGAGGGCCACTTACCTGTGCCCGTTACAAGGTGTAGAATGACACGAAAAGCAAGTTATAACTCACCCTACATTTTCATAAAGTGGCTACATCATCCGTTTTCATAAAATTCTTCCGAGAAAGCACAAAAAAGACAATAGTAATAACAGTATCAAGCGCCTTACGACTGGAGAATCATAATTATAGTCATTCCGAAAATTCATTACTGCACACTCAAAAGGAGACTTTTGTGTATTAATAATCCCTTACTAAATGAAAAGACACTCCCGAACTAATGGATACTTTTAATGAAACAAAAAAGGTAATAAAAAGACAAAGGGCGTATATTTTGCCGAAAAAAGAGGGCCACCGGATATTACTGCACTTCGTTCGTCTCAGCTTTTATGATGACAAACAATAATAACAGGCAAGTGGCAATAGTCCTTTTTAGAGTGCCACCCGCTTGGCCGTCGCATCCCATTTAAATTCAATTTCGCAGGATTACTTTCGCATGTAGCGCTCCAAGTAGGAAAAGCCATAGACAAAAGGGAAAAGGGCTGACAGATGAGTACTTTATGTATGGAGGCTGTGTAATAGGCAACTCCATAAAATTACCTAAGTTAATGTAAGCAGTGGGCAGGGCTGCAATATGCAATTGCTCAATAATGGTTTTTGTTCTGTATGGCTGGGCTGGAAAACTCCTAGAGCTAACGGCTCTTCCACATTTAGCAAGAATGGGACAAGGAAAGACAACTCCACTCGGCGAGTTTTTATGAGTGCCTTTCAGCCATAACTAGTATCATTTGCCACAATAAGCGCAAAAAAGTGTCGCAAAAAGTTTTTCGGCTGTAGTTAGGTGCTTTCCTATAAAGAAAAAAAAGTTGCTTTTGGTGGGGATAGGAGGAGACATAAGAAAAAAAACAAGCGAAGAATGAAAATCTGTCCATAAAAATGAGTTTGTCACGATCATTAGAGCATGTTGAAATGGGCTGAGCACACAATTGAAAATCCAAATTGATGAGAAGCTTTCCAACTAGTAACGTCTCCCACCGGCAACGTTCACAGCTAATAATCCGGACGAACAAGTGTAAGATTTTGTAAGAAATTTGTACTTTGCGTTTTTTACTATTTTCGCTCGTCTCTCTCCAGTTTCTCTACAGTTTTTGTATGTATTTCTTTTAAGTTCTAAGAATGGCGTGTGACACACGACAGACTGCATGCTGTGAAGATCAAAACGAAAAGAGAAATGAGAAAGGAGCCACTGAGAAACTGTTTCATGGGCTGAGCTGACCCAGAGTGCAAGCGTGAATGTTTTGGACTTCAGGAAGCAGCTAATTGTTGATTTTAACTATTTAGAGTGATGTATGAGCGCGGCGTGCTTTGAATTTGAGCATAAAGTTTACGCCAAGCTGATGAACTTTTGCGCCGTTATACTATTTTCAATGCAATAAGTACTATCGTTAAATATTAGATGTGTAGTATGATTAGTATGTCTGCTGGGCGTGAGTTCGATGATTTGTTTAGGCTTAGCTCAGTGGAGGTCTCGTTCACTGCAGTTTTGCGTAGGGCTAACTACTCCTTGAAAGAGCGCATCCACTTAACCGGAAGCGTGAAAGTATCCATTGGTCACGTGTACTTTTGTAACGACTGGATTAACTTTTTTTAAAAAAAAGTTCTTTGTAAAGAAGAGGACCATTTTTTGTTGTGCGAACGGACAAGAAATGAATGGCACTTTGTAGTCCCTGTAGGTGGCAGATTCCAGAAGGGGGAAGCAGATGTTTGGTTATTTCCTTTAGAGTTTATTGACTCGTCCACTATAAAGTGTGAGGAGCTCTATAATATCTCCGAACTCTGCATGTCTCTTCAATCTCTTAATACATAACAGTGTGTACTTTACTTACGTTTGGGAAATGTCTTCTACGTGACGTACGTGTCCAAGTGTGCTTATTTTGATTGTGACTCTGAAATGGACTCACTCTTTTTATGTTTATCTACTCTTTTCTTAGAACGACCAGTTGATTCAAGGATCACTAACCTTTTCCACTCTGTATTGGATTAGCTGCAAAAAGCAAATCGAAAAAGTAAAAGTCGCTCATCGAATTTGTTTAAAGTCAATAAAGTGCATGCATATACTGAAATTCAGTCTAATTTACTGCTTCCGAGAAAACTCGTCTGTATTTTTTTTTGGAGTAGAAAGTTGCGGTAATTAAATTTTAAACTTGGGTCCCTCCAGATTATATATCCCCAGTGATATTAGCAAATGCCATTTTCGTTAAGTTGATTTACAGCCCGTAACGCCACATGAAAGCTGAGCACGACATTTTAGCACAAAGAAGAAAAAACTTTCTTTCCTTGCATTTTTTTTCTTGTTGCATCTCAGCTTTACTTGTAAAGCACGTAGCTACTACCTATGCATTATTTAGGACTAATCCAGAGCTGCTGCTTGGATTTCTTTGAGCTTCATTGAAACCAGCTTAACCAAACCAAACCACCAGTAACGGTCTTCTCCTTCTCACCCTTTTTTCCTCGTTTCTTCTCCACTCATCTTTCCGCTTGGTCCAGTGGATTTGAGATCGCTACAAAAGTACGGATCAAAGGAATAGCTACATCTTAATACACTACGGAGCTTTGACAGAGTCACAAGTATCTTGTGTGGAAAAGAAGATTCTTAAAAAATATATAGAGGGGCAGCATCGAGCACAACTTTTTTTTATTCCATTCATATTGCTCACGTTTTGCTCATCCTACTTATTCTCCTTTTTGCAGCAAAACTATCTACTCTCTAGTTGACGATTTTTTCTTTTTGCCGAAGAAAGGAAAAAGTTTTTTTTTGCCTGGCTCCACAATGAAAAAAATATATTCTGCTTCGGATCGCATTCAATCCTTTGTCACTTCTCATGTAGAAAGGTCGACAGGAGGCGGCATGTGTGCTCGTGAGACTGAGACAATATCAGTAAAAAATCAGCTTTTGGATTAACCCGTACTCAGAAACGTCAGTGTGCACCGCCGCCATCATCATCATTGGCATTAGTAATAATAATAAAGGAGAGTAAGTAGCAATATATATTGGAAAAAGAGTGGAGGCTTGTAAGGTGGTGAGAGGTAGAAAGGGGGAAAGCGGTGCACAAAAATAGCAGAGAGGAAAAAAGTACGCCGTCTAAGAAAAGGGACTTTTTTTGAGGATGGACTTGGGTGTTGAAGGAGTAAGCTGGAAACGAACTTCTTTCACGTAACTTTTGCTTGCTGAGCACTACTCTTCTTCCGATCATCTTACAAATTGTGGCTACTCACTTTCCCCTGTCAATCGAAACGATTCCGAAGGAAATTCTTTGAATTATTAGGCGCAGGCGAGAGGGGGAAACAGGAAAAACGTGACAAGACTTGAGTTGTTTACTAGCAAGATTTGTTGGCATTTCCCATAAAGCTATACATGAGAGTATGCACTGTTATAAGCTCCCGAAAGTGCGGAGATGCCGGAGGATAGGAAGCACACAGAAAAATTTCCAATGGCTAGAGTCAATACAAAAAGTTGGTTTGATTTGCTACCAAAATGGAGAAAAGTTTATATTAACTGGAGAAATGAAGCAGTTCTACAGAGACGCCACTGCAAATAAGTGAAAGCCGCAGTTGGAATATGTAAATAATACCCGAAAGTGGATTGTGAGAAAGCGCAGCAGTCTCAGTTGTTGCGGAGAAATTTTTTTTAAAAAGCTAATATCAGCTCTGTCGACTCGACAGATGAACTGGAAGTTTCCTGGAAAAAAATAACAATGTGAGAGGAGCCACAGTTTAGTTCCGCGGTAGTCCGAGGAATTAGTGTGTAAAAAAGTGCATTCCACACAGAAACTTCATTAATTGCACGATGGACCAACCATTGTACTGGAGATACTCTCTCCCGTCGAGTATTATCTGGACTATAATTTACATTGTCGTACTGTTATGGGGACTGATCGGGAACACGGTTGTGGCAGTTGTCATCATCAAAACGAAAAAGTGTCCGACAGACTATTTCTTGCTAAATCTTGTGATAGCGGATCTCCTCGTCTTGGTTTGTTGTCTTCCAGCTACTTTACTCAGCAACTTGATAATTCGTAAGAAAAGGAAATTTTCTACCTAATTTTCTTGTGTTTTTTATTCAATTCGTGGAAAGATAAAAATAGATATTCTTTTTCACAAGAACATTTATTTTTTCGTCCTGGCTTGCTTGGTCACTGTAATAAATAAAGTGTGACCTGATGCAAGGGGCGATCACATAAAAAGTACCTTAACCTATCCACGACGACTTTTATGAACCGGAACGGTTTTTGTATGCAAATTTAGTAATCATGTTGTGCATGTAGGCAATTACTCCTGTGAGAAATGGTTTTTGCTCCCCTTCCAGATTCGCATAATTTTCCAGAGCGTATGATAATTACCGCTTTAGAACGTAAAAGTACGCTGTGACATGCGATTTGCAATTGATTGGGATTTTGCAGAGCTCTTTTTTTCCCTCCCTCTCCATCATGTTTTCAGTTGGATGTTGGATGAAGGCGAACTATTTTATTTCTCCATTTCACATCCCCAGGTCCACTTTAAAGCAACAAATATTCCGAAATAGTTAGGTTCTCTTTTAGATATAGCTATATCTTTTTATTAGCACATAGTTTAGCAGTGTGCTGAGCGTATGAAGTGAGTACATCTTAACGGAACAAGAGTATCAGAAAAAGGGATATGAGTTGCTGCCAACTTTTTTTTTCTAGTATTGAATTGCCACCGTGGTGGCGAAGCCGTGTCGACAAGAAAAACTCACATCGTCATATCGTTCCGTTTTTTAATATCCACTACCAAACTAGTATACTGGCTGGATAAAGTTTTTTTTTCGAAGAGGGGAAGAAAAGTGCATTATTCCAACAAGGTATTTCTTTAGATGGGAAATAGGCACTGGTAATGGTGTACTTATCGTTAGTTTTTCTTGTGAAGGAGCTCAGAACCGGGATTTGGATAGAGCGATGCGGATGCATAATGTGAATAGGCTCGTACAAAACTCAGGAAAGCTCTTAATCGACTTTTCCTCAGTGTCCATATTCCAGTCTCCTAAATCTGTCCTCAACTGCACTCCTATCTCATGAGTGAGGGTGCTTGTTTTGGCTCCAGTTCCTGGTTTTGTACTGTTAATTTAAGTGGATCTCATGACATCCGCGAATCTCTCCACTTTTCCCCTTTTCCTTTCTTCCTCGAGCTCATATAGCTTTGTAAAAAAATACTCTTCTTTGCTATCGTGTAAAGGCGGTTCACTTCCCTCTTTCCATCTCGTGCAACTTCATCAAGTTTACATTAAGCAACAACTGGCTCCCACTCTTTAAACGTTTTTTTTCGCTTCCCTGTTTTCAAAACTGTAGCAGAATTTTTATTATTATTTCCCATTTAAACTGTCATTACCGCCGTGGCTGTATATAAAGAGTGAAGGAGAACTCAAGAATCAACAAAACAGTGTGCCTTCTTGGCTTAGGTGTATCCCCCTAATTTAAGGGTATTGGTTGCTTTGTCTGCGTGAAATGAAGCTATAAAACCGGATGTACTATACCAAAAAGCTAAAACTCTTGGGAAGTCCGCTTTCTTCCCGGGTACACGCAAAAAAGGCAATTCACAAGCTCAAAACGCTCATCCTGTACTAACTGCCTCTGTTTTAATTACACCACCGTTCTCAAGCTAGTAGTCCCAACTCAGTTTTTCTTCGCTGCCTTATCAGGATAAGTGTTGACTTGCTCGGATATTTCATTTTCCATATTAATTAGACCAGGAAAACTGCTAAACTCCATGTAAAATTGGAACCTTACAGTCCCTATCAACACCGCTGTTTTTAAGCTCTTAAAATATGCAACTCATTTTTAGACCCATTTTGCATGTCATATCGACCGTTTCTTATGATGAGTGTGAAACTCACTTGAAAAAAAACTTTTTATATCAGATTTCAAAATCATCTCTGGTGAAATGTAAGACGGTACAGATAGCATGTAATGTGACTGATATACGGCAAGTTGCAAAAAAAAATCTTGGAAACATGAGCATAATATCGTACTACTCTGTAGAGTAGGAAGTTGGAAAAGTGACATGTTTTGATGACTGTGTAATAAGACGTTGACAAAACAGCTAAAGCCCATTACTAACAAGATCTGTAGTACAGATTTGCACACAGCAAAAAAATGTTCTTACATAAAAAATGACATGCGAAACCCGCTATTATGCAATCTCACATCTTGAGAAAAGGAGGATGAGGATATCCATCAGATCTAATCGTTTCCTTAATGTCGTTAATTTTTTTGCTTTTGTGGAAATTCGGATGGAAGGAGGTTTTCCGCTGTTATCATAACCGTTTTACTTATGAGAGTATACACGATGAGAATGTGGAGCTATTTTTGTGAACTGTTGAAGAAATTCGAGAAATTATGGATTATTCCACTTTATTTCCTCCCATGAGAACAGTAACATTTTTAGTAATCTCAGTAATCTGTATTTCCTTCCTAAATAGTAGGCTTGAAGAGGCGGCAGTAAAGTGACGTTGACAGCTCTTCTTTTAAATAGTGAAATGCAGTAAAAAGTTGGAATTTCAAGTCAAACATTTCAGCCGAGCCGTTCATTTATGCAATTAAGTGTTACAATTCGTATGAAGCAGTTGGAAAAGATGAGATTTAATGGCAATCCATTCAGCTTTTACAATCTGAATGTTTCATCACAAGTGCTATAAAGTTATTAATTTGGGTTGACTCGTGGCTACTCCACTTGAAAACTGTACATTCAGAAGTCGCTTTTTGAGGGTTTTGAGGGATGGGCTTAATTGGGAGTTAGTGTCCTGCCACAATCAAATGAAACCGCTTAATCTGTTTAGTAGTCAGTTGTCACATATTTTACTTTATTTCTTAAAATCTTGTGTGAATTCAGCTTACATTGCGATTAAATCACTGACATATCTCCTCCTTCCTCCTACAGTTTTAACCAGTGTTTATTTCTAGGTCAATAGTAAAAGTTTTTAGATAGAGTACTCATCATTTCATTATGAGCGGACATATCGTTAGAATTAACAATGGAATGTACGATCACATGAGATTATCGAAACTGGTTTAATTATACATAAAAAAAGTATTGTTATACTGTCTACTCCACTAATAATTTCCCAGCAGTCTGTTAAAATCTTTAGCAAAGAACATGATAAAATTAGGTCAATTGATATTTTACTGGAAAATCTAGTTTAATCGTTAATTGCTCCGAGAATTAGCATAAGATAATGAAGGCTAGATATTGGTCTGGATATTGAGCGACAGGATAATTCCCTTGCCAAACTCATTAATTTTGTTTTGTACAAAGATTAACCAAAATTACACATTGATAAGATGCAAATTGAAAATATCTTGGACTACATCTTGACGTAATACAAAAAGATCTTTGGAATAATTAGGATTTTCGTCTCATCTCTGTACAGCTGGCAAGTGGACATGTTTATGCGTGACGCACATTCCACTCGAAGGGCAGATAAATTCGCGTTTCTCTTATAAGGTCAACATTCTAATTACGCAAAAGATTGTGCGTTAGCATATAGAAGCATGTCTCCGACCTGATTTGAGGTATCTCTCCTTATCACGTTGATCTTTATAATGAGCTTTGTTCAGGAACTGACTTTATCACTGAAGGCTTTCCATTGCGTGTAAGAAAGTTCGCTGGAGAAATTAAATGGAGAAGAAACTAGCCGCAGAGAAGTTGATTACTCAGCATTTTCCAGAATTAGACGGAGATCAAAGCGAAGAGTAGTGGGAGACATGTCAGTTTGTTTTACTTACGCGTACTTTCCCTCCTTTTACCCTCCTCTAAGCTCATTTTATTTTACTTCCGTTTAGGCTAAGTAGCACCATTCCTATAGTAGACGAGAGTCTTAAATACTTTTCCTCTAGTTCTCCAGCATTAATAAGCCGACACATGTAACTCAGAACTTTCCAGTTACACGTTTTGAGTTCCATCTCCGGCTACGCAAGCACTATTTCCTAAAAAAAAAACTTTGCATGTGATATATTCAACCTCACGCATTGTACATATACCTTGGCGTTTTCAGCCCCATAAATTAAAGCGAACTTGTCATATTCTTGGCAAAACTTTTTCAGAATCTGCAATCTCTCATCTTAACGCATAAACAAGTTCTTAACGCATAAACAAGTACGAAAGACTTTTCAAACTTTTTCTTTGCAAAAAATTCTAATGACACTTGTACAGAGTAAACGTGATTGTTTTTTCTTGTCAACACATGATTCTATCCCTCCATTATTTTGCCCAGGGAAGAAGGGAATTTTCTCCAGGAAAATATAAAATTCCTTACACGTGGAATACATAACAGAAATGGCTCATTTTGCAAGGGAAATTTACATATTCCCTACGCACGCAAAAAAACCCTTTCCAAAACTTTTTTTGACCTTCTTTTCCCATCGAAAAATACTCGAAAATCCGTACAAATGGGAAAAACCAATTTTTATATTGCTATAATACAGGAAGCGGATTTTGTCGTTCAGCACAGAGCACAATCCATGACTTTTACGCATGGCGAATTTCAATATTCTCAGGGAATCGGGAAAAGTTTATTTTTTGCACTCTTTCAGTACGACAAAGATCCAAAGTGGATCTCTCTTTTCCTGTTTAATATCGGCAAGAAAAAAAAGCAAGCATAATTTCCCTTTTTTTGTTTTTACCGGGACTAGGGACTGTATATAGAAAATCCCGATATAATCCATAAAATATCATTTTTAGAGGGAGTATTTGTCGCACTTCCTCTGACCGTGAAAAGACCATAAAATCCTTTTTCCTTTTAGTAATAAAACAATATAGCCGCGAAAAAGTGACTGCTTTTGCCAGTGACATATAGATAGGTGTGGGAACGCACACACTTACAAAAATAACTTTACTAGCATCATCCACATCCACACACACGCACAGACAAATATTTTTTTTCGGCATAACAATATTTATTGAAGGTTCAAAGTTTAAGGTACCCTACTGACAGCTTTTATATCTGCGTTTTAGCTCCAAACAGCAATTTTCGGAGTGGCATGGCATGTGTGATGTGTTTCCCCACAGTTTTTCATTGTGACCAGAAATTGCTTTTTGCAAAAAATGCTTTCTTCAGCACTAAAAACAATATAAAATGACAAAAGTGGGCAGAGAGAGAGCTTTGTGAGATGAACAAAAATAGCCCAGCTACTGAAAATAACTGAATATGATACGCAGAAATGTACGTAGAGAATCGTTTAATGTATTGTACCGTCTCGATTTACGCACATTCCCCTTCTTCGATGACTTTCTCAATTTCCTCCAATTCGTGCTACGTAATCACACAAATAGTCATCCTGATCCAATTATTAATGGCAGCTTTTGCAATCCCCCTGGAAAATGGGATTGTCGAAAGGAAAGATGACAAAAGAATGACGACAGATAGCGCTCGGAGATTAGCCGTTTAAGAAACTAGCAAATTATACGATTAAGTCCATTTTTTCTGCCTAAGTACATATACATCTAAAGAAAGTCTAACTGTGTAAGTGGAGGAGATTTTGCTTTTAGGCATTCCACCATGTTCACAATAAATGGGAGATGGGGGAATGCTGAAATTACACTAAATTGCCCTCTTGCTAGTAGAAGCTTAAGCTGAGAAATCTTCTTATATTGGTCGTTTTTGTGCGTAAAGAGAAAATCGTAATAAAACGCATAAACAACCTATACAAGATAATATTTATGGTGTCCTCTGTAAAAAATGTTTTCTAATAACATAACAATAATAATAATAATCCATTATCCATGTTTTCTTGCAACATTCACTTTGTCCAATAAAAAATTCCATTCAGGCCGTTTTGCCCCATTCATGTATTAGAGCTGAGATGGAGCATAAGCACCAATAGCAATAGCAGAGAAGATACGAGCAAGTCTTTTTTTGTGTTTGCTTTGCTCGAGATTTTTTATGGGAGTATTCAATTGATATGTTTGCTGTTTTTATAATGTGGACTACTTTCAAAACTTTCTCAGACAAATAGCTTTTATGGGGAAAATGCATACATCAAGAGATGCTCACACTGTTTATCTTACGCACTTTTTGGAGTGACGACAACTCCACAGAAATTTATTAAACGCGTGTGGACTGTAAACATGCTAACTGAGTAAGAAGGAGAGGCGGACTAGTAGTTTTTTTGCATACGTCATGTTGCACAACATTTTCCATTTCCTCTTCCCATTCACTCATCCCATTGATTTTTACAATGTAGAAAAAAACGGGATAACCCATTATTTTATTAGAGGAAGTGGCCGTAACGTTTCCTCTTCGCTGCTGGAGAATTTCGGTCATCGCATCCACTTTTGAGTTGTCACGTCAAAATAGTGCGTGGACATTAGTTTTCGGGTGCTCGTCTTTTCTTTTGTAATACCCGCTTCTGGCGAGAAACTGTTACGTGATCTGGTTATTTAAGGAAGACAATGCTGAACATCATATATGGGATGAGACATTAGGCACACATGAGTGGGAAAAAGTGCGTTACGCAATTTTCCAAGTCACAAGCATTTATATGATGGGATTGTAAACCTCAAAATATCGTTATTTTCCCTAATATTTCTGAACAGTCCTACCAAAGCTAGTATTCATATAGCACGTGCGTACAAGCAATTTGTCTGTTTTTCCTTCGCCTTGTCTTACAGCCACTATAGAACTATCTTTCCGCTCCTTTTTTCGCATAATGAATATTTCCCTGTCTTACTTCCGTCCGCAGAAGAGAACCCACAACAAGTGCTTTTTCATTTTACCCCTCCTGCCTCGTGTTTCCAATTTGTTTTCAAGATGGATGAACGGCGAGGGTACAAGAAAAAAAATGTCGTAAACCCGTTATAGACCTCTACAAGGCCGTACTTATCATCATCTTCAAATGATTCCAGTTATTTTAATATTAAAGCTGTGAACTATCTAGCAAGTAGATATATTTTCGGTTAAAAGCATTTTTTCCTCCAAAAGTTCTGAACGTGTTTAGCCTCTATATTGTTTTTATACTGGTACAGATATGCAAAGTGCGTGAACACTTCTTTTTTCTTAAAAAAAAAGTGCTCATCCATTCTCCTCGCAATAATAAGTCACTCATATCCGCCTACAATATATCCGGAGTAATTTGTAAACGTTCTGGATGAGTGAGTTTTATATATTATTCAGCATTGAAAAAGGGGCGTTTTAGCAACTGAGGAAAAACTGCTTCTCTGGTTTTTTATGCAAACTTATCACTACATATTCATTTAGACGGAGCAGGGGATGGGATGGTGTGGTGTGCGTGTTTTTGCATTTTTACACTTTTTTCCGTAAAGTTAAGCAACAGTGACAAGNAAGCAACAGTGACAAGTACAGTGTCATGTCATCATTCTAAAAACTTCTCTTCTGGTCGCATGTGTGTAGAGCAGAATGCTTTTGGTGACAGCTTCTTGTAAAGCTACATGTGTAAAAATGGTCCCGATCTTTTTTTTTCTACAGAATACTAGAGAGGGGGATTTAAAGACTTTGATATATTCACTGAAGAAGGGAGATGTCAAGCAGAATCGGATATGTGAGCATTTTTATAGCGCTTCCTTACGCTCTATGCATCCAACTTGGAAAAGGATGGCTTGCTCCTATCGAACTACGTTTGACCTTATTTTTATTTGCGACAAGTGTTGAAAACCTCTTCTGATGGGGTATGCATAGTGCCGGGGTTATTGCTACTCGGCGACTATATGTGTGCGTATTTATTAGCTGTGCGTAAGAAAATGTTTGCGCAAAGTTAACTCTCTGCTCGCATAACTATCTCATTTCATCTAATACTCTGCTGTAATAGTGTGGGGCAGGTAGTAATAAAATATAATTTTTCCGTTTCACTTTCTCCAGCATCATTTCCGTTTCTGCTTCAGTTACATTAATTTTATGTCGATTCCTCCAGCAATCTATTGAACTTCTTGCGGTAAATCAGAGAAAATCCTAGGAAAGGAGTTGATAGAGACGAGCAAGGGGACGCGGATTATTTTAGTTCTAAATCTAATTCTTTTGGACCAGAAAAGGAATATTAGAGCGCTTTTGTTCAGATTGTACGCGGAAGAAGAATAACTCTCTGAATTATGCTTGCTATGGAACATTCCTCCACTTTTCGCTATTTTTAACTAGAGTCTTCGCAAAAAATATGATAAGAGTAAGGATATCGTCTGATGATGCAGAATGAGAGTTTTCCTACAAAAAAGCTCATAGTTCTCTGGTAATAAGTTCACGTTACTATAATACTGCCGGGATCCCTTAAACGCTCAACGGAAAAAAAGAATAAAAGTTTGTCGGTATTTCAGGAAAAGCACTAGATTTTGGGAACGCTTGCACGTGTGCAGTCAATTTCTTGAACGTTTCCAATAGGACTTGAGAAGAGAGGAAGGAGCAACTTTTTCCCTTTTTTATTTATGAGGCATACATCATCTTTGGTAAGATTATTATTGCACGGGGGCTTACAACGGAGAGCATCAGAAAAAAAGAATATCTCCCTTGGAATATCTTACATTTCTATCGCTGTCAAAATGTCTCCTAATATAGGATCGGGACAGCTCCAAAAAAATTAAGCAAGTTTGGGAGCATACCATCAATAATGCTGATAAGCTTATATCTTTCATTCTCAGAAATTTGAAACTTATGGAAAAGAAAATTAAATTGCGTTGTTTCACCAGTAGAGCAGCTCTTGAGGGCTATGATAGCGCTATCGACTATTTTAAAAGAAGAAACTGCCGAGTCTGTTTCTGGTGGGGAGACTTGCGCCAAGTGACTGTTGGGGAATGTCTGATGAAAAGTGAAAGCAAAAAGTGATTCATGATAAGAACACTAGAAAAATGACATGGAATGAGATGTACGTACAGCAGTCATGTATACCCAACTGACAGTGAATTAATTCTGGTAATTTTTTATATTTTTTGGTTGTGGTTGTTGCGGCTGTTGTTCCTCTTGGTGGATGAAATATTTCATTGGAAATAGGATATGGGAGGAGCAGACTGTATAACGGCTGCTCTTCTGACAGTTCACATGACATAGATAAGTAGGCTGTTTTTGTTTCCAAAATTGCAAACACAATGAATTAAAAATGCTACTCTACTTGGTTCGGGGAAGCTTGCTTAAAATGACTACCAGTGAACAAAGACTATTTTTATAAATTTAATTTATGAGTAAATTTTTTTGACGGTTGATAGTATTTATCTAGGCAGTTAATTTTATGGATTTTAGTGTAATAAAATACATTTTGTTTTTTTTTCAGCGTGGATTTTGGGACAATGGCTTTGCAAGTTTGTCTCGTATCTTCAAGGGGTCAGCGTGTCGGCAAGTATTGACACGCTAATAGCAATTGCTATTGAGCGGTATCTCGCAATTTGCCATCCCATGAAATGCCAGATATCCTCCAGAGTGTGCAGAATCCTCATCCTCATCATATGGACATTCTCCTTCTCCATCACGCTGCCATGGGCCATTTACTTTCAGTTGACTCCTCTCAACCCAAATATTCCAGATAATGACTTAATGGTAAGAATACAGATGAGCTTGGAAGCAATCTGCTTTGTAAAAACTTGTTTTCCAAACAACAACTCTAGAATAGGCTCCTCTCTTAAAATACAAAAAACATTCCAGCTAGCAAACTTCAAAAAGTAAAAGTCTGCACGTCTGCACTTACAAACTCGACCATTCTTATAAACTGCAAACAGTGGAAAAGCTCTGGAAAATTGTTCCTACTTAAACTGTACGCATGTGCAAGCACAAGCAGCAAACTTTAAGTTTGTGGAATGTGACAAGTTACAATTTCATCTTGTTTTCAATATATGACACCAATTTTGTTGTAGCAGTTTTCAGCTTGAGAAATAACAAAGTTAGCAGTTTATCCATTCACCATTTTACGATATCATTTTCAAAATGCATTTCCCCACTCATCCGGTTTTACGTTATTCCCGTTAAATTAAACTTTCCCTAGCACAATGAAAAGCGGAGTGAGCCTAATGAAAACTTTTCGTCCGACCAAGCAAGAAAATCGTATTCAATGAACTCCAACTCTGCTCGCACATCCAATAACTTGCAAACATGGTTTTTTGGAATTATGCTAGTCACAGAGCAAATAACAATAGAAACTTTTTGTGAAAGGAACCAAACTGTCAGACAAGATTTTCCCCAAATTTATTGACAAATGGACAGATTTAGCAGGACGGCAAAGTTTATCAACCTCGAAACACAGACTGTCAATAGGAAGCCGGTAGAGATGGGAGGATGCAAAACGTGAATTATATGAACAATGCACTCCGCTCTCGCCTTTGAATACTTTCAAACTCATAATGACACTATAGAAAAGTTTGATAAAGCGGAAGTCTCAACTTGCCCCTACTCCACCAAAAACCGCTGTCATTTGTCATCTACTTCTGCTTATGCGGAAAAATAAGAGAAAAAAAATCCCTTTTCTTTATAACTACAATTTTTTTCCAAGCTGGTGTACCTCCAGCGTAAATTTGATAAAGGGGACTGCTCTCAGTGGAAATTAAATTATGCTAATGTTTCGTTCGGTCTTACTTTTTCTTTATAACTACAATTTTTTTCCAAGCTGGTGTACCTCCAGCGTAAATTTGATAAAGGGGACTGCTCTCAGTGGAAATTAAATTATGCTAATGTTTCGTTCGGAGAAAATAACTTTTTTCTCTTATTCCAGGTATGCACGGAAAAATGGCCAGATGCCAAACTGGGAAATGTCTACTTTGCCGTGGCTCACGTTGTATTTTGCTACCTGCTCCCACTCACTCTCATAACAATATGCTACACGCTGATTCTCCGAAAAGTTTCAATGAGGAAGATACCACAAGAGACGAAAAATCTGTCAACAGAATTACTGGTTCAAAGGTGAATGCTAATAGAACAGAAATATGTGTTTCTTTTTATAAATAGATAAAATAAATTCCCATCCATTATTTACTGCCATATGTGCTGCATCAATTTCTCTGTTTTTCTTTTTGGACCGTAATAGATCAAAGATGAAGGTAATCAAAATGCTCCTGTTGGTGGTCGTGCTCTTTGCCATGTCATGGCTCCCACTCTACGCAATCTTCACTCGTGTCAAATTTGGTCCACAGCCGAGTGAATGGGAGGATCAATTAATTAGAACAATCATCCCAATGGCTCAGTGGCTCGGAAGCTCCAACTCTTGTATTTCAAGTATTTGTAAACGTTGAGTATTTGTAAACGTAAAAGTTGTGTTTATAACTCTTGTATTTCAATATTAATAGGCATTAACCCCATCCTCTACGCGTTTTTCAACAAAAAATATAGAACTGGCTTTAAGGTAACTCGACTTGACTTATTCAGCTCGTATCGGGCTCATTCTGCGCAAATTCTGTGAAAAAAACATGTTCAGGTTCATAAGCATGAGCACCGTGTGTGGATCAAATGACAAGAGCACTATATCAAGTTGTATCCCTTTTTTGTAGGCTGTTCTCATGAGCAGATCATGCTGCTCTACTCTGCGGGTGGAGGTATCGGCCAGCTCCAAGACGGACTCTTCCACTCGAAGTTCCAACAGAATTAATTTGTCAACACAAATCAAAAATGGCAGTGCGGCTTTACTCAGTTCGAGTGGATCGGACAGGCATCACCGACCAACTGAGCGGACTACTTCGCTGCGCTAAATATGAGAAGAAAACTCCAACACAGCGTTCTAGTGGTCGTCGCAACTTTTTAGTGGGTATTTAGCGCAATATTTGTTTTTTATAGTCATTTAAGAATACTCATGATGATTATTTATGTTCCGTAGGTATAAGGGTATCGTAATGGTAGTAATAGATTTCATGTAAATAGCTAATTAGCTATAAGTCTACATATGATAGAATTTCTGTACATAAAGTAGGCTCTGATTACTACAAAAGCACGTCAGACTCGTCAGAGCAATTTTATAAAATGATGATGATAACTTGTAACTTTTGAGACGTGGAGGGAGGTGAGGAAGTGGCCAAAGTAATTTTCCAGTACTAAATGCAGGTTGCATAATTTAACTAGGTAGTTTTAAAATTTAGCCCGTAAGTTTGTAAACTATATAAAAAACTTTTGCTGGAAAGTGGACAAAATGATGGTTAAAGAAGGCAAACTTTCAATTTGTAAATTATTACTGGATTTTTTCTTTAATATGACTAAGCAAATTGTGTAACTTGTAGTTAAAATTAGCTAAATTAAATACGTATGTGTGAGAACACTTTAAATATTAGCTAAGAAACGGATAAATGAATAGAATGAATGACAATCCACTTTGTCTGCTAAGTACCTGTTTGTACAAGGGTTTGTAATTGTGAAGAAAAGTATACCTGTTTTGATGTGAGAGAAAAATTTTAAGGAAATAGAGAAAACATTTTTTGAATGAAAGGAAATTTTGTAAGAGGAACAAAAAATATTTCTACGAGTGGGATGCAGAGAGATGTGATGTGGTAACTCGAACAATAAAAAACCGTGTTTTAGAATAACATCCGAATTTAACATTTGTAACATTTTAGGAGTAAATGCGGAGTATTAGGTCCAACAGATTGATTGATACTATGTATGCCGTATATGCTTCCTGTTGTACATACAAAATATAATTAAATTACCTAGTTCATATGACATCGATAAGGAATTAGTTTACGATGTACCAGTGACAACAATTTTTTCAGGGTACATGAATAATCTAACTAAACTTTATTTATTATCGCGTGCATCTATAAGTTTAAAGCTGTTTCTCTTGTAGATAGAGCAATCTGCAAAATAGCTACCAAATACATGGATACTTGACGTTTTAAAATTATTGCTTTTCTTCATGCTACTTAAGCACCACAAACTTTTTGAACTGTTTCAATTGCTGTGAATGGTTTTTAGTAAGAAGAACGTAATTAAAGTTAATTTTCAAATATATGTTAAGCACACTACAAGGTACGTAGCTGTTTGTATGTGAGAACCTAATACTATTTATAGCTAAGACACTTTTACTTATTATTGGTATGCCATAATAGATTTGTAATATATTATTATCCATTAGAATTAACTGTGCTCATTTTTATTGCCAATTTATTTTAAAAACTTGACACTTCTCGCAGATTACATATATTGTACTTCCATATTTATTGTTGTAAATGAGATTGCAGGAAATTATGGAGATTGTAGCGGATAGAACAAAAAAAACGTGCGAAAGTTTATTTATCGTAGAAGATAGATATTTACCTATGCGAAGTGTTGGTGGAAATGTCGAGATTTTTTTTCTTTAATTTCAACACATTCGTAAAAGTAATTTAATAAAAAAATTATTTGTTTAGTTTGTTTTTGCTAAATCGCATACTGATCGGAATCTCTGATGTTTTAATTACTACAAAGCTGTTATAGCACAAAAAATTGTGCTTTTAAAGGTCATTTTTTAAAAAGACACGATGGCTATATTTCACGAAGTGTTTTTTTGCTTGACCTATCCCGTCAAAAAGTGTACATAAAGGGCATGCACAAAAAAAGACGTGAGCGGTTGCATAATTGCCTGCAGTACTAATTATTAAAATTGTATTCAGGGCACATGATACCACTATCAGGAGTATAATAAGCGAAATGGCCAATTAAAACTTTTGCTGATTCATAGCCGCCACTTGCGACCTCTGCATTGTTTTTGCTATCTCACTAGTGGGAAGATTATTATCCAAATAGCGAACCCCACAAATTACACAGCCTTTACATTTCACTAAAAAAAGTGCATCCATGTAGGCTTCTTGCGTGGTAAAACTGCATGACCGGAATGGGAAAAATTATCAAAAAGTAAAATCAAATAGACAATTATCATACTTTTAATGAAATGAAATGGCTTTGATGTCTTTGGCGCTACCTCTCTTGAAAATAAGTTTTTTTATGAATGAAAAACCTGAAAACAAAACGCGTGCAAAAGTTTTGTGCAATAACATCCCTTTTAGTTTTTACTCGTTAACCTTCGTGGGATTTTTAAACAAGTCAAAGTACATCCGCTAAAACAGAGCTACATGTTTTAGTACCAGACAAAAATACAGGAGTTTAGCTGTTAGCCGAGAATTGCAATTTTTTTTCTTGCTGGAAGCAATTTATTTATTTTTATTAGCAACATTGATTTCCGCGTTCCATATAAATAAAATTCCAGACAGGGATGAATGAGTGCGTTAGCTAGGTAGCTATTTAGTACTATAAAAACTAATCAAGCGCTAATTACAACGCAATACATTTTATACATCGTAACTACTTCTGGTTCTATGAATGAATATAAAATGATGGCAAACGATTACTATTTTTTGCGCATGTAAGTCGTGGTTGGACAACACTTGCAAAAACAATTAAAACTAAACTTTACACTTCTGTCTAAAGAAACTTACAACAAAAAATGCCCCGAGTGCGTAAAAATATCTACAATTAATATCACAGCAAATGGGATAAGGAAATTTCTCACGCCTCCTCACTGGCTCATTACTCTACGTGGGTGTGTGCACCCCAATAAAAAAATGTGCAGTAAACTTCTTTAAATTTCTTCCACCCCCATTAAAATCAAATATATTTACAGTAATTATAAATCAAACAGTAATATCGGACACTAATTAATGGTATTTAATCCACCATTGTCGGCTGTTTTTTCTCTGCTTGTAAAATTTAACTAAAAAATGTTTCCTCCCATGGCTCACGCAAACCATTAAAATTCTAAATCCCCCGCCGTTTTCCAGAAGTGCATCAACGCACTTTTTTCTTCAATGTTACCAAAAAACGTGTTATTGCATGCTGCGTTGATTACAATTTACAATTTGATAAAATCTTCAAAATGGACATTTGATGTAAACTTAAAATAATTTTATTTCCCGATTACTACTACTTCCATGTCTTTTCGTGGTGGGAATTTTCAAACATCTTTTCAGCCGATTGCTGTACACTCTTCCGCTCGGGCAAAGGGGAGAGGCGCTGTCGCCGGCTGATTCTGTGAAAGTGAGAAAAATATGCAAATTAGATTTACGTAAAAATTTAATTTCAAATTTTTGAATTGTGATTTTCTTTACCGTATGTAAATTGGGAGGAATCGGAATCGGATTCGTTTTCTCCGTCGCGCGCGTTGTGCTGATTTACGCTACTTCCAGTCTTCCAAAGTGCAATGCTGTTTTCCGTTCTTTGCCTGACTTTTGGCTTGCCTGGACCCGGCCATTTCGAGCCGGCTTCGTCGTAATCGAACCTGTCGTAGATGTCTTTTGTTTTCAGAATTGATGGCCTTTTTGCACTACGCTTTTTGCTGTTGTCCCAGTATTGGAAACCGTGCTCGTCGAATCGTGGGGGTCGGGACTGCCTGTCTTTCCTATCGCTGCCGGAGGAGTCGGAGTCTGAACTTTCGCCTCCTACGTCGTTAGCTGATGAATCTGGAGGAGGCTTGGGAGTTGTCTTTCTACCTTTAGGTCTACCTTTGCCTTTTGTGCTACCGCCGGACTTTCCGAAATTTTCGTCACTTGGGGGAAGTTGATACTCGGCTGGATCCGCTTCATATTCCAGGGTTGTTGTTGTAGTGGGGACGGTGGTTGTCTCGGGCTCCTCTTCAACAGATTTTTCTGGTGGTAGAGAGAGCTCTTCGGATTTGCGACCTTTGGTGGGAGGAGGCACGTAACCTGGAGGAGGGCCATTTGGAGATAATCTTAGAACTCCAGGAGCATTCGGTTTATCGTCTTCGTCACCACTGTTGGCCCATGGGTCTCCTTTACTGAATCCTTTATGGTTCTGCGCCATCCATTCGTAACCCGGAGGGTATTCTTTGTGGTGGTAGTTGTCTTGGACTTTAACGTGCTTCATAAAATCGTAAGTATCAAAGTTTACGTGGAATGGACCGAGTGTTGTAGTAGGTGGACCGGCATCTTCATTGCCCCAGCCCCAACTGGAACCCTTATTTGGAGGAGGCATGGGAGGTCTTGGTCGATCGTCTTGATCCCAACCATTGGAAGGTGGCATAGGACGTGGAGGCGGGGGACCATAACCCCCTTTGTCGGATGCCCAACCACCGGGATAAGATGGAGACTCTGGAGGCATAGTTGGTCGCGGTGGATCACGATCCCATCCTTTTGATGGTGGTCTAGCCATTGGAGGTGGTGGTCCGTATTCTCCTTTACTAGATGGCCAACCGCCTGGATATTGTGGTGACTCTGGTGGCATTGTTGGCCGATATGGCGGTTCACGATCTTCAGGTGTCCATCCTTTTGAAGGTGGTCTGGCAGCTGGAGGCGGTCCATAGTCTCCTTTATTTGGATGGCCAGCCTCCTGGAGACTCTGGAGGCATAGTTGGTCTGTATGGGGGTTCGCGGTCATCAGGTGTCCATCCCTTTGAAGGTGGTCTTTGGGGAGGTGGTGGTGGTGGTGGGTACTGATCTTTATTGGACCATCCAGGTCCGTTATCTTGCCACATTGGCGGTTCCGTTGCTTCTGCTGCATCACCTGCTTTGTTGGGCCAACTTTCACAGGAGTAGCAATGGGAATCATCAACAGGCGGTTGGCCTTGAGTGTCTGGAGTCTCCATTCCTGGTTTGCCACCACTGTCACTGTCAACCCATGTTGCTTTTCCAGGTCTAGATGTAACTGCTGATGGATTGTTTTCTTCTGCACCACGCCCCCAACTCGGACTGTTGTCATTTTGCTCTTGATCTGGTCTACTTGGTGGTGCCATTGCCGCTGGATTTTCCCCTAGCGGGATGCTATCCCATAGAGGTCTGGACTTTTCACGACTGTTTTGACCTTTGCTGCCTTTACCTTTACTAGACCAACCTCCGTTACCCTTGCTACCCTTGTTACCTTTGCCATTATCTGTGGTTCCGCTAGGATAGCGTATAGGTCTGTACTTTTCTTCACTGCTCGATAGGTACCTTGGTGTATATGGCTTTGGGGTTGTAGTTGTCGTCGTAGTGGTAGTAGTCGTGGTAGTAGTCGTTGTGGTTGTCGGAGGTGGCCCACCATAATTTGGATCGAACGACCATAGCTTATGGCCATCTCGAGCACCATGATAACCCCAAGGTCGATCTTCAAAGCTACCTTCCTCTCTACCCCAACCCTTGCTAGGGAATGAGTTTGACATTTCTGGAGGAGGAGGAGGATAACCTCCTTTATTATACTGAGGGCTGTCGGGAACTGAGGGCGGTCGTCCCCAACCATTGTCTGATGGAGGGGGACGATCATACATATTTTCTGGTGGGGGAGGTCTAGGTGGAGGCTCATTAACTGAAGGTGGGGGGCGTCCCCAGCCTCCCTTGGAAGGACGATCATAGTTATTTTCTGGTGGTGGAGGTCGAGGAGGTCCACCACTTTCCGGGTATCGTCCCCAGCCGCCTTTTGAAGGTCGATCATAATTATTTTCAGGCGGTCTTGGAACAGGTGAATTTTCCTGACCCCAACCTCCTTTCATAGGTGGAAGGTAGGTGTTGTCAGGAGGAGGAGGTCTTGGCGGAGGCGCACTATCAGGTGGAGGTCTATTCCAACCTCCCTTTGAAGGTGGAGAATAGTCGTTGTCTGGGGGAGGATATCTTGGAGGAGATGCACTCTCAGGGGGTCTACTCCAGCCTGGTCGGCCATAATTTTCTTCATGTGGTCTCGGAGGAGGTGGACGATACGGTGGGGAATCAGGCATCTGCGGCCCTCCTCCAGAACCCTGACCCCAGCCACCCCCACCGACGCCACTTC